>JAJLZO010000191.1:31667-75473 GCA_030572215.1 Limtongozyma cylindracea
GTCCGATTCTCACCCGGAAGAAGAAGGACGAGGAGGGTGGGGGCGAGGAGGGTGGGAGCGAGGAGGGTGGGGGCGAGGAGGGTGAGGAGAGCGAGGACGATAGTGACGGCACCTACGACAGCGACGACTTGGACAGCGATCCTGACAGCGCGGTTGCCGACACAACATCCATGTCCCGGTCCTCCGTATCCCGCCCGTCTATCCGGCGCACGGACCTGCAACCAGCACCACTCGAGGCCGACTCCAAGGAGATGATGCGGCGGGCCGAGGACTACTACCTGATTGTGCAGATGCGGATGCACGCCACGGCGCTCAAGCTCCTGTACAACGGCCAGTCGGGACTCAAACGCATGGCCAACGTGCACCAGTTGGAGCTCAGCCTTCCGGAGATGGAGATTGCCAACAAGACGTGGAGTGCGCTCGACATCACCATGTTCCTCAAGAGCTACGTGATCAAGGCGTTGCTCAAACACACCGGCAGCTATCTCGGCAACCGGCTTGTGGCACGACGCCGCCGGAAACGGGTGTCATGGCAAGTGAAGCCGTTGACAGAGTATGTTTCGCGCGCCAAGGAGAAGATAAAGCGCGAGAAGTAGCGACGGAACCAGTGGTGCTACAATGAACGAACAGCGGCCAAGCCGTGTGCAGGGTACCTCTTCATGTGCGATTCTTACTAAACACCTACGCCTCCAAGGCAAGACGGCCCTTGGGGTTGGTGACCCGCAAGCCCAAGGTCTTGGCCTTAGCAAGGATCTCGACTCTGTTCTTGGCAGACACGTTGTGGGCAATCTCGGCAGCAAAGGTGCGGGTGTGCATCAAAAGGGCGTCCAAGGCCTTCACGTTGGCCACCACCACGGTCTTGTGGCCAGAGGGGGCAAGGTTGCGGGTGCGCTTGTTGGAACCGTAACCAATCTTGGGCTGGGAGATGGTGCCGCGGAAACGACGACGCACGCACGAGTCGATACCCTTCTGCTTTCTCCAGTTCTCGGAGACGCGGTGGTAGCGGTCGGAGTGGTGACGCTTGAACTTCTTGGAGTGCTTCTTCACAATCTTGGGGTGCGGGAGAGCCGGCGCCATGGTTGGAGGAGGAGTTGAAAGAGGGAGTTAGAAAATCTTTCGGCCACTTTTTCACCACTACGCGCAGGATGCGGGCAGCCTAATCGGGCAAAATGTGCACGGGTGTCGTGCCGGTACCGGGCCACAGCCCATTCTGGTGATTACCCAACACAACCGTAGCCCCCGGTCTGTGACTGCTAAACGCACGTGGTGTGGTGTACCCACGACCCCCTCCCGGCTCATCGCATCGCTCTCCGCGTCACGCCGCATCGCCCCACGCCGCACCTCACGCTGCCATGTCGGACTCGTACTACCTCTTTGGGACGGTGCCCCGGCAGCAGACGGAGCCGCTGGTGAAGGGTGACCTTCTCCAGATGTATGGTCTTGAGGCGTTGGCAAAGCTGGTGGCGCGCACCAACCCCGACGGCTCCAAGGCCGTGAAGCTCCGCAAGCTGTACAAGGGTCACATTGCGCTGCTCCCCGGCAAGCACCCGATTCCCAAGGAGCGCACGCTCCTGCCGGTGGTGTTTGTGCCCACCAAGGAGGAACAGGGATTGCCGCCCGCCACCATCAAGCTCTTCAAGGACAGCAAGGAGGGCCAGCTGGCGCTTCTCCAGGCCGTGCAGTTCCAGCGGTCCGGCGACGGGGGGATTCCCGGCTTTGACCCGGCCGAGCTTGCCATTGACGATGCGCAGGACGACCTTGATGGCCGCCGCAAGCGAGCTCACTCCAACACGCCCCCAGGCGGGGTCAAGCGCCAGCACATCTAACCGTTGGTTGTCTATCAGAGCTCATAGAACCCGCGGCGACCACTCGCCCCGTTGCTACCGGTGCTGCTTATGTCCAAGTGGTGGTGGCGGACCTTGCGACCGAGCCTGAGGCCGGCCACCGACAGCGAGAGCGAGCTCGAGGAGCTACGGACCCGCGGAACACGGCTGGCGGGAGACTGGCTCGCGTTCGAGGGAGTGCGGACCCGCGGCGTTGCGGCCGGTGTGCTGTGGGCCGGAAGCGCCGCTGCCCCCGGCACATCACACATCGACGGAGCGGGATGCACCGGTGCCAGTGCTGGTGTGTCGTCGCCAGCCTCCAGAACCATTCCCTCCTCGGCCGCCTCTTCCCTGATGAGCACCGATTCCTGCAGAGTCTCCAACATGGAGGCCGGGGCTCTTCCGGGCACAAACGCAGTGCGGATCTCTCCCGGCTCGGGCACACACGTTTCGATATCTTTGAACCACTTGAGTTCCATCAACTGGTCAAGCGTCAACCGCGTGTTGGGGTGGACGTCACACAACCGCCACGCTGCAAACGCTGCTCCGTGCGAATCAAACTCGCGCGCCCAGCGGTACAGCAGCCCTGGCGCACAGCTCACGTCATTGTTCTTCACAAACGCCAGCTGGTGCAGCACAAACCGCTCCTGGGTGTCCCGGAACTCCCGGTACCGGGCGTCGCTCGGCACCGCGTCCTGGAACGGCGTGCCGCCGTACACCAAGCAGAATAATAACATCCCGAGTGCCCACGCGTCCATCTGGTACCCATCGAACCCGTCCAGCTCGGTGCGCTGCTTGGCAGGAATCAGATGGAGATGCCCAACCTCAGGTGGCTTGAACGGCGGCAGTCCCACCACACTGAGAAACTTGGCCGGCGGGCTGGTGGTGTCGCGGGCCACGGTGTTGCCGTATGTGGAGACCCCATAGTCTGTCAACCGCACAAAACCGTCACCCGTGAGCAAGACGTTCTCGGGCTTGATGTCGCGGTGCACAATGCCCCTGTCGTGCATGTGCTTGACGCCATACACCACCTGCTTGAAGAGACACAACTTTTCCGCCATGGGGGCTGCCTTCCACCCCGGCCGGGCAATCAACAGAAAGAGATCGCCTCCCTCGCAGCACTCAAGCACCATCCCCCACAGCCGCTGCACATGGCCCTTGGTGTTGAAGCGGTACATGCCCTCCACCCACACGAGGTTCTGGCTGCCCCGGAGCTCCATGCTGAGCACGTACTCCTTGGCAGCACGGGTGTAGAACTCCTCGTCGGTCTCATTGTCCACCTTGCGGAATCGCTTCAAAGCATACACCAGGTGGCCCCCGATGGGCACCACCGTGGTCACGTCGCTCGAGCCGCCATCGCCAAGGTGTTTCAGCCGCTCCGGCACCTCGAAGTGTGAGTAGAGGTCGGGGTCCTCCTGGTGGTACTCCTCCAGAAGGTAGTCGTTGGGCAGCTGTACAGGGAGCGCCACAAGATCGGTGCCGCGCTTCTCGACTATCCCACTGGGCACAGGGCTCGAGGGCTTCTTGGGGATCGGGCTCTCTTTGATCGCCAGCACGTGGAACGTGTGGGCGCACGGCAGTGCCAGGGCCGCCGGGGCCGCCGGGGACGCCGGGGACACAGGCGACCCCGGCTGCAGCGTCTTGGTTTCCTTGTGGCCAATGTGAAGGTGCTTCAAGGGATTCATGACACAGAATGGCAACGTGGGGTCTAATATCGATTTATATACAAGCAATACGCATGCATGGTGTGACGATGTGACGTCATGACAGCACCGCGCCGTGCATAAACGCCGCGGAGATGCCTGATTCGACGCACAACACGGGCCGAGCGGGCAGCACCACCGCCTACGGACCGGACCACCGCGCTGACTAAGCCGGCACGCACGGGCTCGCCGTTGGATACGATGTGTATTTTCTGACTAAAAGTGTGCCACGCGGAAACGCCACGCCCCGGTGGCGGCGTCGTAGTTCTCGAACACCGTGTCTGGCACCTGCTGCAACCGCGCAATGTGCTTGCGCACCACCGGGTGGTGCAGGTCGGTGATGGGCAGGTGCGTGTCGCGCGCCAACGGGAAACACAGCTCCACCGTCACCACTGCCGGCACGTTGAACCCCTCCCCCTCCTCCGGCTTCACCGCGTCGTCGGGGTACACGACACACTGCCGCGGCGTGAACACCACCAAGTTGTCGGCAATGTCCGCCACGTGCACCAGCAGGAGATCCACCGGCACCTTGAACTCCACCTGGCCAAACCCACGCCGCCCCACCGTAAAGTGCTCCACCTTGCTCAACTCCTGCGGCAGCATCTGTGCAAGCGCGTGCCACAGCGGCAGGGTCCAGTATCCGTTTTCATCAAGGTCTTCCTGCGGAGCAAGCCCCTCCGGCTCCGGCGTGGAGCTGGCTGGCGTGGGGCCGCTGGGTGTGGGACCGCCAGGCGTAAAGACTGCCGGCGTGGCGGGGGCCGGAGAGGCTGCCACCGACGGAACAACAGGGCCGGCCCCAAGCACCGGAGCCGCCTTGGCGGGCGTGGCGTAGGCCGCCGGCGTGGACGCCCCCTGCGGCGTTGACGGCGCAAGCAGCACCACCCGCGGCTCGATCGCCTTGGGGGCTGTGTTCACCAGCGTTTCCAGCGGCGCCACCACCAACTTCCGGAGACTGTCCTTTGGCGCAAAAATATCCAGCAGCACAATCGCTCCGTCCGTGACCACGTTGAACAACAACAGCATCTTGTTCTTGGTGGGGGCCAGCCGCTCTGGCGCGGGCGCCACAAGCATGGTGCTGCTGCTGGCGGCCCCGCTGCCCCCCGGTGCCGTGAGGAACAACGGCGTCACCCGGTGGGCCGCAGCAAGCGACACCAGCTTCTTGGCACTCGAGTCCTTGAGCGTTGCCTTGGGTCCAGCAGCACTCAGCACAGACGGCGCCGTGAGACTCGCAAACAACGGGTTGTTCCCGTACGGGTTCAGTATGAGCTTGGGGTCCGAGAACGGGCCCGGCTGCTGCGGCTGTGCCGGCTGCAGACCCGTCAGCTGACCAAACAGGAACCCTGTAGAGCCGGCGGTGCTGGGGGCTGCGGCCCCCGTGTTTCCGAGAGAAAACCCTGTCGCTGCCGCCGGCTTGGCCCCAAACAACCCACCAGACGACGTGTTAGCGCCAAAGCCGCCTGTGCTGGAGGCGGCGCCAGCGTTGTTGCCAAACAACCCGCCGGTTGTGGGGGCAGTGTTGTTGGTGTTGTTGCCAAACAACCCACCGGACGTGGATGCATTGTTGGCGTTGTTGCCAAACAACCCGCCCGTGCTGGCGGTGTTGTTGTTGGCGTTGGATCCAAGCGAAAAGCCAGTGTTTCCGCCGGCGTTGTTGTTCTGGCCGAACGAGAAACCAGTGCCCGACGCGGCTGCTGGCTTGGCGCCAAACAAGCCGCCCGAGGTGTTGTTGTTGGCGGCTCCAAACCCACCAGTAGAGGTGTTGGTGGCCCCGAACCCACTCGCCGCGTTGTTCTGGCCAAACCCACCGGCAGAGTTGTTGTTGTTGTTGTTGTTTCCAAACAAACCACCAGAGGTGTTGTTGGCGCCGAATCCACCGGTGTTGTTGGTGGCACCAAACGCAGTCGTGCCACTTCCCCCAAAAGCACTGGTGTTGTTGGTGCTGGCGTTGGTGTTGTTGCCAAACAAGCCGCCAGAAGTGTTGTTGTTCGCACCAAACGCATTGTTGGTGGCACCAAACCCACTGGTGCTGCCGCTGCCAAACGCACCCGACGTTGCCGTCTTGTTGAACCCAAACCCACCACTGTTGTTGTTTGCGTTGTTGTTTGCGCTGTTGTTATTGTTGGCACCAAACCCACCAAACGCGTTGCTGTTGTTGTTGTTGTTGGCACCAAACCCACCGGCGGTGTTGTTGTTGGCACCAAACGCGTTGCTGCCCGCACCGAAAGACAGGTTGTTGTTCTGACCAAACGGCGAGCTGTTGCTGTTGCTGGCACCAAACCCAGACGAGTTGTTACCAAACACGCCGCCGGTGTTGGACGCACCACCAAACCCGGTAGACCCGGTGCTGCCAAACGCCCCGCCAGCATTCGTGTTGCCAGCACCAAACGCCGGGGTCGCATTGCTCTGGCCAAACGGCGTGTTGGTGTTGTTGGCATTGTTGTTGCCAAACACACCCTGGCCACTGCCGAACGCGTTGCTGTTGTTCTGACCAAACGGCGAGCTGTTGCTGGCGGCATTGTTGTTGCCAAACAAACCACCCAGCTGCAGATTGGTGGCACCAAACGCCGTGGAGCCACCAATGCCGCTGTTGAAGGGCGACAGCGCAGCCCCACCCCCCAAGGCAGCGGTGCCGTTGCCAAACCGGCGGTTCTGCTCGTAGTCCTGCATCCGCAACTCCTCCGGCAGCATGTTGCGGTAGTCAGGCATCAACACGAGGTTCTGGTACTCAAGCATGTTCAGCGTCTGGGGGTCCTTCTCGCGGAATGCGTTGAACGGGACCTGGGTTCCTTGGCCAGTGGCCGCCGCACCGCTTCCAAACATGCCCCCGGGGGCGGCACTGCCAAAGCCAGATGACGCCGTGCCGGTGTTGGCGGCGCCAAACGTGGAGGTGGCGGTGTTGCCGCCAAACACGGTGGGCTTGGCGCCGAAGGCAGGCGTGGCGTTGTTCTGGCCAAACGGAGAGTTGTTGGCCGCCTGCCCAAACGCGCCCGTCGCGGCTGTGTTGTTGGCCGCACCAAAACCACCAAACCCGGACGACGGCGCGGCATTGCTGGTGCCGAACGCATTGGAGGCCGGGGTGGCGGTGGCATTGTTGGTGCCAAAACCAAACGCAGGGGTAGCGGCGTTGTTCGCGCCAAACGCAGAGGAGGTGTTGTTGCTAGCACCAAACGCAGGCGTGGTGGCGTTGTTCGCACCAAAGCCCCCGAACCCGGAGCCCGACGCGGCACGGCTTCCAAACATGCGGATGGAGGAGACTGGGCGCAGGCTTTGGAGCGTTTGATTTGGAAGGCGGGTGGTGCACGACCACGGGATGCACACGACCGCGGTACACGCACGCCGGCGGTGTGACGCGTGTGTGTTGGGCACGCGTTCCGCCGCTGCGCGCTTCATCATGGGCATCAAGGGACTTGCGCGGCTCATTGGCGAGGAGGCGCCCAAGGCGATGCGGCAGGCCGAGATGAAGCTGTTCTTTGGCCACAAGGTGGCTATCGACGCGCTGATGTGTTTGTACCAGTTCCTCATTGCCGTGCGGCAGCAGGACGGCCAGCAGTTGACGAACGAGGATGGCCAGACAACGCTGCACCTCATGGGCATGTTCTACCGCACGTTGCGGATGGTGGACAATGGGATCAAGCCGTGCTACGTGTTTGACGGGAAGCCGCCGGTGTTGAAGGGCGGCGAGCTTGCCAAGCGAACGGCGCGGCGGGACGAGGCCCAGGCGCAGTTGGACCAGCTCAAGGACACGGGCACGGCCGAGGAGCGGAGCAAGTACGAGCGGCGGTTGGTGCGGGTGACCAAGGAGCAGAACGACGAGGCCAAGCACTTGCTCAAACTCATGGGCATTCCGTACGTGGAGGCGCCGTGCGAGGCGGAGGCCCAGTGTGCCGCGCTCGCCAAGGCCGGCAAGGTGTATGCCGCGGCGCTGGAGGACATGGACACGTTGTGCTACGAGACCCCGTATCTCATGCGCCACTTGACCTTTTCGGAGGCCCGCAAGATGCCGATCGAGGAGATCAGCTATGCGCAGGCCATGGAGGGGCTCGGGTTGACGTTGAACCAGTTTGTGGACATGTGCATTCTTCTTGGGTGTGACTACTGCGACACGATCCGCGGTGTGGGGCCGGTGACGGCGCTCAAGCTTATCCGCGAGCACGGCCTGCTCGAGAAGGTGGTGGAGCTGATCGAGCAGAACCCCAAGAGCAAGTACAAGGTGCCCGAGGACTGGCCGTACAAGGAGGCGCGGCAGTTGTTCCTTGCGCCGGAGGTGGCCAACCCCGAGGAGGTGGAGCTCAAGTGGACTGCTCCTGACGAGGAGGCCTTGGTGGAGTACATGTGCAAGCAGAACGGGTTCAGCGAGGATCGCATCCGCAGCGGCATCGAGAAGTTGAAGAAGGGCCTCAAGGGGGGCACCCAGGGCCGGCTCGATGGGTTCTTTACGGTGGTCAAGAGCAACAAGCCGGCCGCCAAGGGCAAGCCGGCCGCCAAGGGCAAGGTGGCCAAGAAGCGCAAATAGCACTCTTTTCGCATACACAGCACTACGGTTCCGGAGCAGCCCTAGAGCAGGGGCGTCGGTGCTGCCAGGATGCCCAACTCCTCAAGGAACGCCTCGTTGGTGGGCTCTCGCCCAAGCAACTCCTGCAACAAGTCCAACGCGTCCTTGGACCCGCCCCGCCCCAACACAATGTCGCGGTAGCGCTTGCCGTTGGTGGAGTTCATCGGGTCCGCCTTGAACAAGGTGTAGTACATGTCGGCCGCAAACACCTGCAGATAGAGGTAGCCGTAGTAGCCGCACACGTAGCCGCCGGTGCCCAAGTGGCCAAACAGAGAGTAGCCGCGCCCCACCTCACCGTCAACACCCATGTGGGTGAGACGCAGACGAAACCCCGTCCAGAGGTCGTCCAAGTCGAGCTCTGCAGTCGCAGCCGCACCCTTGGAGTGCAACGTAAAGTCAAACAAGCCAAAGTGCAACTGGCGGAGGTTGCTGGAGGCACCGTTCACGTGCTTGGTGGCAATCAACCGCTCAATGAGCGCGTCGTCGACCGGCTCGCCCGTCTGGTAGTGGCTGGTGATGTTCTTGAGCTCGCGCGGCAGCCACATCCAGTACTCCAACATCTGCAGCGGCGCCTCGACAAAGTCGCGCGCCACCTCGGTACCGTGGTGGGTGGCCAACTCGGTGGTGGCCACCAAGTTGTGGATGCCGTGACCAAACTCGTGCAACAACGTGACTGCTTCCGAGTGCTTCAACAACAGCGGGCGGTCCTTGCTGGGCTTGGTGAAGTTGCACACAAGCGCCGTGGCTGGGTAAACACGCACTCCACCGGCGCCCGTGTATCCCGGGAACAAACCAAAGTTGGCTGCGTGCAGGTACTTGCCGTCGCGCGGGTGGAGGTCGAGGTAGATGTAGCCCACGAACTGCGGCGGCTGGGCGTCCGTCTTCCACACAGCGTACTGGAGCACGTCAGCATGCCACACCTGCTTGTCGTGCGTCACCTCGACAAACTTGAGACCAAACAAGGTTTCGTACAACCCAAGCACCTTCTCGAGGGTCGGCCCCAACGCAAAGTACTCGCTGAGCTTTGTGTGGTCCACCTGGAACTGCTGCTGCACAAACAAGTTGTGGTAGAACAGAAAGTCCCACGAGTACAACTCGGGCTCGGCAGGCTCACCGCGCTCAGCCAAGTGCTGCTGCTTGAGGGCGTACAACCGGTCCACCTCGGCCTTGCCGCCGGCCGTCAATTTTTCCCGCAACCCGTCGAGGAACAGATCAACGTTCTCGGGGACTTTGGCCATGCGGTCCTCCAACACCAACTGCGCATACAGCGAATAACCCAACTGCTCGGCAAGCCTGGCCCTGAGCACCACCTGCTTCTGGAACAAGTCTTCGTTGGCCGGAAGGCGCAGCTGGCTGCCGACAAACGCCTTGCGGCGGGTGGCACCGCGCTGCGCGTACTCCATCACGGGGACGTAGTCGGGGTACTTGTAGGTCATCTTGAGCTTGGTGACCCCACCATCCTCCACCTCAGCAAAGGTGGCGAGCGTCAGCTCGGGCACACCCTCCAACTCCTCCCTGGTGAACAACAAAAAGGTCACGTCCTCGTTCTGGTTTTTGCCAAACTGCAACTCCAACACCGTCAACTCCTTGCGCAACTCCATTGCCTTGTTGCGTTCCTCGGGGCTCAAGTGGAATCCCCGCTGCTTGTAGCTGTCCATGGTGTGCTTGAGCAGCCGCTGTTGCTCTGGCGTCAACTTGGCCACCTCACTCTCGTTGGCCGCCACTGCAGCGTATGCCTTGTACACATCCTCCCTGTTGGCAGCCTCAATGTGGTACTGCAGGTACTTCTCCAGGGCCGCCACCAGCGCGTCGCGCTTGGCCTTGTCGTCGTGGACGTACTGGTAAAAGTCGAGCGCGTTGCCCACGCCGCCGTTCGCGTTTTCCCACTCAAGCGCCGCCACCACCACCAGGGCGGCCGACGGGTGCTCGAGGGAACCAATGGTGTCGAACAACTGCTTGTGCCCGGCAATAATGGCGTCAATCCCGCTCTCGATCTCGGCGGCAGAGTGCTTCCACGCGGGGGCAGCCTGGGGCGGCACCAATTGGGAGTAGTCCACGGACAGCATGCGGAAGAATGGAGCAAGAAGGGACACGATCACGGCCAAGGCAGCTACAGCGAGGTATTTATACGGGAGCGGTGCGTTTAGCATGCCGGTGCCGGAGCCGCACACCCGCGCGGCTGTCACAAAGACGCACCATGCAGGGTGGGGGCACGGCGCACAGAAAACAGACATGTTACATTCAGAGCACACTAGAAACGTACAATCGTGGGTCTGGGCGAGCCCAGCGGTCCGGACGTGCACAGCGGTCCGGGCGTGCACAGCGGTCCGGGTATTAGGGAAAGGTCCGGACTGTTGGCACTAGGTCCGGCGGTCGTGCAAGTAGTCGCGGAAACCAAGCAACAACATCTGCCACGCCATGAGCAAGGCGACGCACCCCACACTCACGTTGAAGGTGAACATGGCGGTGAGGCCGCGGTACTCCATGCCCAAAATGCACGGGTCGGTGCTCTCCATGAAGATCAAGCCGCCGGCAAGCAAGCAGAACAGCGTGATCAACTCGGTGATGGGCTTGGCGGCCTCCAACAGCAGCGACGGGCGGAGGTGCAACAAGACGTACGTGGCAAGGCGGAACGCCGCACCGGCACAGAGCAACTGGCCCCACTGCACATGGATGGCGGTCAGCAACGCCAGCGCCTGCACGTGCTTCAGCATGAGCAGACCGGTCCAGTAGATGGTAAAGAGCGGGAACGGGTTGGGGGAAAAGCCTGGCAGCGCAGCTGTCACACGGCGCCGCTGTTCCGGCTCCAACCCGATGGCATTAAGACAAGTGTCGTGACGGTACTGCAGCATCTTCACTTCGGTGATGAGACCACAGAAACCGCCGCCAATGTAGAGAAAGGCAATGCTGGCGTGCTGCAAGTCCTTGGCACTCCACGGCTGGCCTGCACTGGCAAACCGCTCCATGAACACGTTGGTGCAGCCGTAGAAGGCGATCAACCCGCTCTCCACCATTTCCATGGTGATGGTGCCCTGGGGCTGGATGCGCTGCCACCACAGCAGCCGCTCGCCAAGCACGCGCGGGTTCCATGCCCATCCCTTGGAGGCAAACGCCCCGCTGTAGCGCAGGAGCAGCACAATGCCGAGAAGAACAAACACCCCGCCCTTGATGAAGTGGGCCAACACATTGAACACGTGCTCCCCCTGGGCAATGCCGGTGACGGTCACCACCCCAGTGGGGACAAACACAAACATGAAGAGCCAGCACAGATAGTTGGTGAGCTGGAAGCCCACCTCGCTTGCAATGCCGACCGAGTGCACTGCCTTCTGCACTGCCGGGTGCGAAAACACCGGTGCAAGAGCCCTCTGGATGGCAGACAGCGGGCCCGTCTGCCACGCGTGCTCGCTGCCGCCCTCGCGGTCGAGCTCGAACAGGCTCTGGTTGGAGTTGTCGTCAAACACAGTGGTGCCGGTGGAGCTGGGCAGGCCAATGGAGCCGCTGGGCTCCATGTGCTCCTCGGTCGAGTGGATGGGCTCGAGTTCGAACGTTTGCTTGGCGTAGCGCGAGGGCACGACGTGCAGGTCGCCCAGCGCACGGGACCACGCGGCAGCAGCACGCACAAGCGTGAACACAAAGTGCGCTGCCAGCAACACCAGCAACACCCAAGCCATCTTGGAGTAGGCGTTGTTGGGGTAGAGCGGCGGCGCGGTGGCGCCGTAGGTGGCAAGGCACACCATCAGCACGAACAACACGGCGAGGTTGAGCGTGACCAAAGGCAAGTGCCACGCCGAGTGCACGTTGTTGAGCACAAGGGCAATTGGCTGCAAGAACACCAGCAAGCCAGCAATGCCAGCCATGTGGAGGTACAAGGCGGCCTTGTGCGGCGCAGGCGCCGTCAAAAAGCTCGTGGTGTTGTACGCCTCCCAAAACTGGCGCTCCTCGGGGTACAAGTCGGTGTCGAGAATGGGCACGCCGTGCATGTGCATGGCCCGGTGGGGCGTGGGCTCCACAGGGGCAGCCGGGGCGGCCGGGGTGGCCGGGGAAGCGGAGGAGTCGGCGGCGCCGTGGTGCATGTCCATGTCCATGGCAGCGACGGCATTGGCAGCAGCCAATGCGGCAGTGAGTGCGTACGGGAACATGCGCATCGTAAACAGGGTCCTGTGGGTGGAGCGGCACACGGCAGGGGCGGGACAACTCGTTATATACCCAGCCGCAGACACTTGGCTGGTGCTTACAAAGAGGCTGCAGCTTGCCGTCGGTTCCGAGGAAAGCCGTGGTGGATGCAGGACATTTTCCTCCGCATTTGCCTAATTGGTCCATTGTGCATCACGGCGGTCATTCTGCTGTGCGCGGTGGTTAGTCGAGGTGCGCCATTTTGCTATTCTGCGGACATTTGCAGGAGGCGTGTGCTGTGCGCAGTAGCGGTGGCGATGAGCATCATGCATGACGTCGGCACACGGCGACGCATGGCCCGACCGCCGGGAGGCATGCGCGAGTGGCGCAACGGGGTCTTGTCAATGGGGCCTCCACTGTAGCACGGCGATGTTCGTGGCGACCGTGCATGTGGTGGCCCCATGCAGTAGCAACAGTGGGCCAGGCCCGCCGCCATGGCGTCACCCCGTTCTGCATGGCTCCCGCCCTAATGAGCTCCTGGCGCACCCCGCCGCCAACTGCTGTGGACCGACCCGCCCGGCCACGCCACGTCTCTGCCAAACACCGCAGCCATGCGCAATCCCGGCAACAGCGCCACCGACAACAACGCAGGGGCGATCGCCGGCCGGCACAGGGCAGTGCCGTGGACCCGGCCCTCTCGACCGCCTGGCCGAGGCATTGCTGGCGGCAGTTACGTAAAAACTGCTCAGACCTGCAGCTGGCTGCAGCCGCCCGCATTATCTCCGCGGGATTACTGCCGCTCGTGTTTGAGCACTGTGGTGACGTAACCGGTGATTGGACAAATACGCACCATTAAGCCCCATCCGGCTGGCGGGCGGACCCCACGGGCTTCAGGTGCGGGGGGAGGAAGAGGTAGTCTGCGGCCGACACTAGCGGCGCGGGGGCCCGCGCGGGTGTGGCGGTAGGTGTCCTGCGTCTGCGCCGGCGCGGTGGCGGTGCGTCGGCAACCACCGACTGGCCTGTTTCTGCCAACCGCCATGCAAGTACTCGATCGCGGGGCTGTGGGGTATGCAGGGCGCTCGGTGGCGCTGGAGCAGCGCGTGCGTGTGAGTAAACACGCACGTCGCCACTCTCGCTGCGGTCGTTGCTGTTTTCCCCGCCGTGGCTGCTGCTGTCCTCGCTGCTGTCCTCGCTGCCCCCGCCGCCCATCCCCCGGAACTCTCCCAAACTCCTGGCAAACTCCGCATTAAACAACAACTGGCAGCGCTTGGCCGCCAGCGCGCTTGGCAGCACCATCAACACCTCCCTCCAGTCCACGTCTCCGCCTCCAGCCCCCCGCCCTGCCGGCCGCCGCCGCCGCCGCCGTACTCGCCCCACTGGCCGCTCGCCCATCCGCCGCGACAATAGCATCGTCACTGCCACCTCCACCTTGTTGTAAAGCTGCTCCACCATTTCGGGAAGCACTCCGTCTCCACAGCCTTCGGCCCGTGCATCCACAAACTCCACAACCGGCTCCACGCCCAACACGCGCGGGTAGCCTGCCACGCGGCGCCGAAACTCTAGCGCAAGCCGCGCCTCCTCCTCCTCCAGCTGCGGAGGATGGTCCCTCCGTCGCCCTCGCATCCACTTGCGGGCAGCCTCCCGCGCCTCCGCCGACTGCGCCACTGTCTGCTGCGCTTTTCTGTGGA
The DNA here is from genome assembly GCA_030572215.1 of Limtongozyma cylindracea. Classification (NCBI taxonomy): domain Eukaryota; kingdom Fungi; phylum Ascomycota; class Pichiomycetes; order Serinales; family Debaryomycetaceae; genus Limtongozyma; species Limtongozyma cylindracea. The sequence goes on from JAJLZO010000191.1 coordinate 45,547, forward strand.
TGAACCGCGCAAGCAACGCTCGTAGCTCCAACCGAAGATCCACCACCGGCAGCGTTCGCGCGGGCAGATATGCGGCAGGAAACACCAGCTGTCTGGCCTGAACCGAGGGTCCAGTGATGGTTGCTGCCAGTGGCCCCACAGGCTCAGTAACGGCCACTGCTGGCGGCCCCACAGGCTCAGCTACAACCACCGCCGGCGGTTCCACGGGCGTGGGCATTGGTGTCGGGACTGGTGTCTGGACAGGCGTCGGAATCGCAGGAACTGCAGCTTGCACCAGGTACTGCTGGACCCACGAAGGCACGCCTGGCGGTGCAGACACCTGTGACGGCGCTGCCGTGCGCGGAACAGGCAGCAACGGCTCCGCGGGAGCCGCCCCCACGGCCTCTTCCTGAATCGGTTCGCCGCCCCCCGCCGTCTCGCCGCCCCACGCCCCGTAGAACCCTGGTTCATCAACGCCCCTCGCCCCAGCTCCAGCCTGGACGCCCCACTCTCGCCACAATCGCGTCTCATCCACATACACCTCGTCGGTCCGCGGATCCGGCACCTCACCAAAACGCATCGGCCAACGGGTCCACGCGCGCGGAAACCCCGCGTCGAACTGCCGCATGACAAACGCCGAGTACAAGTGGAGCAGCAAGTCCCGCCGGTGCTCGGCCTCTAGCGCCGCCACCAACGGAGCAATCTCCCGCTTGTCGCGGGGGGCTATCTCCAACAGATCGCGCAGCCGCAGCATGGAGCAAAAACCCAGGTCGTTTCCCAACCGGCTCTGTCTGCCAGCGTCGCGCCGCCAAAACACACACCCACTTGCCTTCTCGTGCGGCTGCTCGCTGTATGTCGTTGGACGCGGTACAGTTTCCTGCCCGTCTTCGCAAACGCCAGTCCCAGGCCAGTTTGTGGCACCCGCCCGCACTGGACCCTGCAGCCGATACCCGTTCTGTAACCACCAGCCACCCGCCTCCTGCCAGCCACCCGCCCGCAGAACCGCCCTTGCAACAGCAGCAGCTGAAACTGGACGTGCCTCCCTTGCAGTCCCCTTACAAACGGCCACGGCAGGGGTCGCTTCTGAGCTTGCAGCTGGCTACTCCTCAACAAGCCGCCCCACGGTACCGGTCTCGCATTGCCCTGTCGTCCATCCCTCGGTCCCGCTCGCTCCTGCACCTCCCGCGTCTGCGTCTGAATCGCCTGCTAGCCGACCGCTCCATGACCGAACAAGACGGCGACATCCTGCTTGGTGGGTTGATGAGCGACCTTGGTCGCTTGACGGTGAACACGGGCAAGTATGCCGTGAACACGGGCATGTTTGCCTACCGCCTGATGTTGGGCATTGTGCGGGAACGCTCCAGCCAGACGCTTGACGAGGCCCCGCCCGACCTTCAGCACCCGCTGGAGGACGAGGATGCGCTTATGGACGAGTTGCCGCTGCCCGAGTTGGCTGCCAGCACGCCGAAGAGCGTCTCGCATCTCCCGCGAAGCGACGCCATGGGCAACCTCGCCCGGCTCACGCCCCAGCCACGGCTCCCTCTGCAGCCGCGACTCTCCCTGCAGCCGCGACTCTCCCTGCAGCCACGCCTCCCCCTGCTGTTGCTGATGACCCTGCTCCCGAGCCCGCTGCAACGGCATCCGTTGGCCACGCCCACCAACATCGAGGGTGTTCTGGTGTTTGACACCAGCGACAACGAAAGCGGCTCTCTGTTTCTTGGTGGTGCTCTGCAGACCCCGATCACGGCCCACAACGCATCGGCGCTTCTGCGGGTCGCAGGCCGCGGGCGCCCGGTGCTGGTGTACGGATCCAAGTTTTTTGACGACGTGCCGGTGATTCCCAAGGCACTGGGACAAGCCCGCAGCCGGCTGCCGGTGCGCACCAGCGGGGACGCCGTCAGTGCTGGCGGGGGCTCGGAGCGGCCCGCCCTGCCGGACGTCGAGCAGGAATACTACCGCACCTTGTTCAACAAACGGGAGGGCGACACATACACCCCGCGGGTGTCGGCCAGAACGGCGTCGCATATCCGGCGTTCGCAGCTGCTGCTCACGCTAGCCGAGCGGGTGCGGGTGATGATGGACCCGCACGGCGCCAACAAGTCGCCGGGACGAGCGGCCGCTGCTCCGACGGTCCCGGCATCGCCCAACACAAGCAGCAACACCACGGCAAACAACACGCTGTGGGACTTTTCGGCAATCGACGCCACGTGCGTGGGCTTTGACAAGGAGTTCACCACGTATCAGGCCATTTTGGAGGAGAAGAAGCGGCGGCAGGAGCTTCTCCACCGCCACAAGCAGCAGGAGCTGGCACAGGTGCGGCCGTTGCTGCAGCTGCAGCTTCTTGAGGTGACGCTGGTGTGGCAGCAGCGCGGACAGGGCGAGCTGCAGCAGGTGGTGGACAAGTTCAACACGGCGGTGAGCGTTCGCGACGTCAAGACGCTCATGCCGGGCAAGTGGCTCAACGACACGGTGATTGACTTTTATCTCGCCATGGTGTCGTTCCGGCTGGGTGTGCTGGGTGTGCCGACGCTGTTTGCCTTCACGACCCACTTCTACACGACGCTCGAGAGCAAGGGCTACCAGCTGGTGGCGCGGTGGGCCAAGCGGCGCAAGATCGACGTCACGGCCTTGGACATGGTGGTGGTGCCGGTGAACCTCCACCAGCTGCACTGGGCATTGGCGGTGGTGGACAACCGGCACCGCACGCTCACCTACTACGACCTGCTTGGGCTGGCGGGCAAGCTGATTCTCCTCCGGTTGGTGGAGTACATGAAGAAGGAGGCCCAGCGGTTGGGCCAGCCCAGCGAGGTGTACGACGAGTACCGGGTGGTGGCCCACGTGGACCTGCCACAGCAGGAAAACGGCTACGACTGCGGGGTGTTTGCGTGCACCGCTGCCGAGTACCTCACGCGGGACGCGCCGCTCACGTTCAGCCAGGCCGACATGAAGACCCTCCGCCGCCGCATGGCCTACGGCATAATCCGCGGGGAGTTGGTGTAGCAATGGACAAGCATCGGACTGCCGGGCTGCCGAACCGCACGCGCTGCCACCGCATGTGTGCAGCCACCTCCCACAGAGCCCTGTTCCACCAGCCGCACGTGCCCACCACGTGCCGCCAATTCGGGACCGCCATTGGCTGCACAAAGATTAGAGTGTCCTGCACACAGCAGGCCGCTGCATGTCTTGTACGCGGGAGGGGGTAACCCTGCGGCTATCCTCCTCGCACCCTCCCTGCTCTCTCGCTCCCGCAATGCTCTTTGGCGTGCAGCTCCTGAACGAAATCTTCCCGCCGTGGAAGTCCCACTACGTGGACTACGAGCGCCTCAAGAAGCTCCTCAAGGAGAACGTGGTGCCGCGCAAGCAGTGGACCGAGACGGAGGAGAGTGCGTTTGTCAAGGCGCTCGACCAGGAGTTGGACAAGGTGTACCTGTTCCAGCGGCTGGAGTACGACGCAATCGAGAAGCAGGTGGATCAGCTCGAGGCGCGGATGCTGGTGCTGGAGGGCCAGAAGTTTGACGTGGAGCAGTTTACGGCCGACTTGGAGCACGCCCTCACTTCGTCGCAGCACTTGGACCGTTTTGCCCGCATCAACTTCACCGGGTTTGTCAAGATCGTCAAGAAGCACGACCGGTTGCACCTGCCGTTCAACGTGCTGCCGTTGTTGAACGTGCGCCTCAAGGAGTTGCTGTTCCACTCCGAGGACTACCTGCCCTTGTTGTACAAGTTGTCGGGCATGTACAACTTTTTGCGGGAAAACTACCTGGTGGGCACGCAGTTGAGCAAATTGCTGAGCTTCAAGGACCTGGACAAGATGAACTTCAAGCTGCTCAAGTTCTGGGTCCACCCGGACAACTTGATGGAGGTGAAGGCCACTGTGTTGCGCCACCTCCCGGTGTTGGTGTACAACAACTTGGACGAGGACGGGGAGTTGGTGGACGAGGACGACGAAGACGACAAGAACGATCCCACCATCACCACCCTCTACCTCGACCTGCCCGGGTTTGAGCTCTACAACAAGTCGCTTGGCAAGGACCTGCTGCTGAAGCTGTTGCGATTGCGGTGGACCGGTCGGCTTGCCGACAAGCCCAGCATCTTCCTTGAGGAAAAGATCCAGAACGAGCAGAATGAGTTGATCGACACCAAGTTGGAGGTGAAGGAAAAGTACCTCAACCTGCTCATTGTCAACAACGACTTCCCCGTGGCCAAGTTTGCTGCCAAGATGCAGCGCCGTCACGCTCTGAAGAGCGACGTTGACGGCTACGTGGCCACCGTGGAGAAGCTTTCCCACTTGGTGCACGACAACCACTTGCAGCCCATTGTGCGCGCTGTGTACAAGCGCACGGCGTTCCAGATCCCTGGCAACGACCGCGTGCGGGTGCTTGTGGACCTGGACATTTTGTTTATCCGCGAGGACTCGTTTGATGAGGCGCGTCCGATCCGCGACCCGCTGCAGTGGCACCGCACCGACATCGACTCCAAGGTTGCCGACCCGTACCTGCTCTTGCGCAAGAACGAGAGCAGCAAGTTCCCCTACACCTTGATGGAGATCCAGGTGCACAACCCGCTGCACATGCCCCAGTGGGTGAGCGACTTGGTGGAGCTGCCGTTGGTGAAGCAGGTGCCCCAGTTTTCCAAGTATGTGCATGGCGTGGCCATGTTGTTTGCCGAGGACGACCACTTGGACAAGTTGCCCTTCTGGATCCTGGACTTGGACCAGGACATCCGCCAGGTGCAGGCGCTGCACGAACAGCCGCGCAGCGGCTCGGTGACGGCCCACGCTTCCGGTGGTTTGGACGACGCCGACTTGGACATGCCTCGCACTAGGGGCACGGCCGACGACGACGACCTGGATTTTTCCTCCGACGAGGACTTTGAGGAGGAGGTGGCCGAGGCAGAGGGTGCCAGCTCCACCACACCCTTGCTTGTGCCGCGCCGTCTGGTGCTGCACCCCAACCGCCCGCTGTACCTGACGCGCTCTCGCCGCGAGTACGGCAACAAGTTGCTGGGGGTGGAGCTGGAGGACGAAGAGGTGACGCTCCCCGTGGGAGTCAAGACGCCCACCCAGTGGATCAAGAACCTTGGCCCGTTGAAGATCGAGCCCAAAGTGTGGTTGGCCAACGAGCGCACGCTCAACCGCTGGCTCCACGTCACGGCCTTGTTTTCTGGGTTGACGTTTGTGATCTACAACGGCGTGCGCAAGGCCCACTTCCCGGAGTTGGCCACCGTGTTGGCCTACTTTTACTTTGCGCTCCTGCTCTTCACCATGGCATGGGGCTGGTACATCTACAACAAGCGGTTGCAGTGGATCCGCGAACGCGGCTCCAAGCACTTGGACGGCCCGGTGGGTCCGGTCGTGGTGGGGGTCGGCTTGGTGGTGGCGTTGACGGTGAACTTTGTGGCGCTGCTCCACCGCCTTGCGAGCCAGCCGCACGTGGACGAGTGGTTGGACGCGATGCACCCGGTCCAGCGCTCGGTCCAGGTGATGGCCTTCAAGGCGGTTGGAGCCTCGACGATGTAGATCCGCAGTGTACGTAATCTCAGCAAGCCCTGCGTCGCCATGACGTCATGCGGGGAAGAGCCAAATATAGCCTACATCTCGGGTTGTGCCACATTCTCCCGCGACCGAGTCTTCCTCCATGGACAGTGGCAGTGTGTACGTGCTTCCGGTCCAGCTCCTTGAGTTGGTGGTGGACTACGCCACGCAGCAGACGGTGGTGCTGCTTGCGCGCGTCAGTCGAGCCTTCAATGCCCTTGCCACCAAGCGGCTCTACCACACACTCTACTTTGTCCATTGGCGCGACGGCCGGTCGCTTGGTGTGCCGCCAGCCTCGCGGGACGCCCGTGTGGACACGGCCTGGAGCACGGTGCCGGTCCTGGACCCGGCGAGCGGCGGGCTCCTGGCACTCCACGACGCCACCCGGGTGGTGGGTGGCGAGTCCCTGCGGTTCCACCAGTTGCTTCGCACGATGGAGGAGCGGCCGGCCTTGCTTGGGTTGGTAAAGCAGTTCTACACCACCCACCCGTTGCCGCTTCTGGTGCCCATGCAGACCCACGTGCCGCTGCGCACGGTGTTTACAACCATCCAGTCCTTCCCCGCAAGCACCTGGAACCGGGAGCAGCCGCTCTTGGCCACCACGCGCAGCTTGCAGTTGGGCAGCCACACAGCGCTCGACGGGCTCGAGATCCCCACTGGTCTGCAGCTCCAGCAGCTCGACCTCTTCTTCTCAACGGTGGACCACATGCACACCCCGGTGTCCGACACGGTGCTCTCGCTATTGTTCCTGCTTGTGGAGCAAGGCTCTCTCCGAGGCTTGTCGGTGTTGTCGGCCCACCGGTTGGGACTCCACTTTTGCGAGCAGCTTCTGCTGGCCATTCTCCGCAAACACTTTGAGACCCGCCAGCTCCAGCTCCAGCGGTTCACGCTCTCGCACACGCACGGCAACTTCCGCAGCCTCCGCACCACCTTTTTTGACGACATCTTGCGCTACGACACCCGTTCGGAGCTTCCCCTCCGCGCCGAAGCCATGAGCGGGTGTGTGGAGTTGCCACGACTCCGCCAGTTGGAGCTCCGGGTGGGGTGCAACTACTGTTTCAACCGCAGCGGCTACGACACCGACCCAATCTGCAAGTGTGTCGAGCGCTTTTTTGGCGACCTTCTGGGCCGTCTCAGGGGCGGGGCCCTCGAGCGGTTGGCAGTGCTCAAAACAGGCTCCACCGTGGTCCAGCATCCAGAGGGACTTGGCGTGTTCAAAACCGCCTTGAACGACTTGTTGCGGCTGCCACTTGAAACCCGGTGGCTCACGTACCTCTACCTCAATCTAGGGCTGGAGCTATTCCCGTTGTTCACCCTCAAAAAGCAGCGGCCGCAGCGCGCGCTTCTTGACCACTCGCTTCTCTCGGCCATTGCCACCCAGTGTCCGCGGCTTGAGACGTTGATCGTCCCGGACCTCGTGGAGCTGTTCCACGTGTGGAATCCGCTGGTGATTGCCAACTCCACCAACAGTCTTGTGTTTGACACGTGTGGCTGCTACCACTGTCTGCTCGTGCGGGAACGAGTGGCGTTGCTCATCTTCCACACGCTCACGATCCTGCCGGCGCTCTACGGACCCGGCTACGATCTCGACGACACCGAGCGGGTGTTTGCCTTCTGGCGCATGGTGTTGTTTCTTATCAAGAAGAACGGGCTCCATGCGGGCCACCACCCGGAGTTTACCGGGCTGTATCTCGACTACTGGGAGCACACGCCCGAGTTGTACCGGCGCGTGTTCCAGTCGCGGCACAGTGGCAGCACCATCCTCCTCCATGACTTGTTCAAGCACCCGCAAGCAGAGCAGTTGGTGGACAGCTTGCCGCCGTGTCATTGCAGCGTGGACGACCTTCGGTTGGTGGTTACCCTTCTTGTGCACGAGCTCCGCCAGGAAGTGGAGTACTTTGTCCACAACCTCCGGCGCCTCGACACGTTGGTGCTCAACGACATTGTCTTCAAGGTGCACCGGCACGACGGCCACGAGTGGGCCGACCCAGTCTACGACAACTACTACGACTTTCTGGTTCCGGTGCCGTGGAAAAGCGGCTAGGCTCGGCCAATGTCCGTGTTTTACTCTACAAGGCGTTCTTCTTGGTGAGGTAGTCAAACCGCAGGTAGGTGTAGCCAATGAACGGCAAGTCCTCCTTCGAGGTGCCCAGCTGCTGCGGTTCCGGGGCCCTGGCGTGGGCCGGGGTGTCGGGTTCGTTCTGCAACTCGTCAATCGGGAAGAAGCGGGTATCGGTGGCGCTGGACAACTTGGGCACAAACGGTGCCTCCACCTGTCGGATGGTGCTCCAGTCCACTCCTCTGAAGAACGGGTGCGCCTTGATGTCGTCGGCGCCGTGGCGGCCCAACCGGAGCTCTGCCAGCGTCATGAGCCGTCTCATGAGATCCACGCTCTCGGGCAGAAGATGCGTGTCTGCAGGGAAAACCAATGTTTCCTGCCAGTTCAAGATCTTGCGATACGTTTCGTGGTTGGCCTCCGAACAGAACGGCGGCCAGCCCACAAGACACTCGTACATGATGGCGCCAAGCAGCCACCAGTCGCACTCTTGGCCATAGCCCTGGTGGATAAAAATCTCGGGGGCAATGTAGTCGGGCGTGCCCACTGTGGAGTACGCCATCAACCGCCGCAGTCGGCGCCACGTCTGTGCCTGCTGTTTCCGCAGAAGCGTCATGTGGATGGGGTCCACCACCAGGTTGCGCGCCGGCTGCTGCTGCTGCTGCACCAGCAGCAGCGACTCTTTGTCCAACAACTTTTTGTAGTAGTTGTTGTCGTGGGTCTTGTGAAACCCGGTCGACAAGCCAAAGTCAGAGAGCTTGATGTGGCCCTTGGCATCCACAAGAATGTTGTCAGGCTTGATGTCGCGGTGGATGAAGCCCAACCGATGCACCTCTTCGATTGCCAACACACACTCGGCAATGTAGAAGCGGGTCACGTCCTCGGAAAACACGTCCCAGCGGATGAGCATCGTCATGAGGTCGCCGCCAGGGAGGAACTCCATGATAAGGTACAAGTACTGCGTGTCCTGGAACGAGTAGTACAACAGCACCACCCATGGCAGGTCCAGCCCGGCAAGCACGTCGCGCTCTGCCTTCACGTGCGCCAACTGGTCCTTCTTGTACATCTCCAGCTTGAGAAGCGTCTTCATGGCGTAGATCTTGCCAGTGTCCTTCTTCTGCACAAGCCGCACCTCGCCGAACGCACCCTTGCCGATCACCTTCACTGTCAGGAAGTCCTCAAGCAGGAGCTTGGTGCGGCGGAGCCGAAGGAACTGCAGTTCCTTGGTGCCAAGGTTCTGCAACTGCCGGTTCCGCTTCTCTTCCAGCCCATACTCCGTCATGATCTTGTGTTCCAAGTCCACACGTCGCTGGTTGCGCTCCACCGCGTGCGACACCAGCATCTTGTAGAAGTTTTCAAGACGGAGTTTGACGCCAGCGGCCCGGTCCTGCGATGCCTTGGACAACAGATCCGGGCGGCGCACAAACACGGGCTCGGGGATGACCGGCTCAGGTCCGAGGACCGGGGCAGGTGAGTCGAGACCCCGTGCCTGCAACTGCGGTGCGGGCTGCTGGAAAGAGAACTGCGTGGGTGACGGCTGCTGCTGATAATACTGTTGCTGCTGCTGATGCTGTTGCTGCTGCTGAAGCTGTTGCTGCTGCTGCTGCTGTTGCTGCTGCTGTTGGTAGTACTGCAGCTGCATCCCCATAGGGGCGGTCGCTTCGGGCTGCAGCGTGTGAGGCGCGTCGGACATGCTCACATCCGCATCATCCACGGGTGTCAACGCCTGGGTGGTCGCGGACAACGGCTGGGCCAAGTTGGACGCCAGACTGTTGTACTGCAGGTAAAACCCCAGTGGCGGCGGCGCCTGCAGTGAGGGGTACGCCTTGTTCAAGCTGCGCTGGGGCAGGGGTGGCGAGACGTACTGGTTCGGCGGGAGCATCAGGGGAGACTGGGCCATCTGGTTGTGGGGCAGCAGCAGATAGCCCATAGCACCAGGCAGGCCGCTGCGCTGCCCAAGACTCGAGGAGGAACCCTGGTGCGCGAAGGCGGCGTACGGTTGGGCAAACTGCTGCGGCGGCGCGGGAATGGGGATATGCTGCTGCTGCTGCTGGTAGTACTGCTGTTGCTGTTGCTGCTGCTGCTGCTGCTGCTGCAAGTAGTGCAACTGCTCAGGGGTGTACTGGTTCATGGGGAATGGGGGTCACAGATCACACGGCTCCACTCAGGGGGGAATGAGAGAATAAACAACGACAAAGGGGTTCAGAGAGAGGGAGCACAAGGCGACAACAACAAGAATGTACGAGTAACACCAGCGACCGATATGCCTCGAGGGAAACCACCAGAGAGCCCGTGCAGCAGATCAGAGCAGTGGCCAGGCAAGACAAAGTGAGCTCGAGCGCGCACTGTGTCCAGGATGGGGCGGGCGGTTGGGACACGCAGGTTTGGCCAGGGCGGGTATGTGTGTGCAAGCTGGCCAGACCTGCATACTACCACGCACAGCAGCCGAGTCAACCACGCCTGTGCAACCGCGCCTGCGCTGGTGTGGTTGTTGCGGTAACGACACGCTGGGCGGGACCCAGGGCGGGACCCAGGGCGGGATCTAGGGCGGAACGTGGAGGTTTGTTGCATTGGAACAGGTGCGGATAGGCCACACCTCTTAGAACTGCAAAGCGGCACCCTTCTGCTTCTTGTCACCACCCAACTCAAAGTGCTTGCATCTCTTGAGGGGGAGCTGGGCGCGGGTCTTGCACACAACACACTCCAACTTGAGCACCACCTTCTTGGTGGTCTTGGCCTTCTTGTGGAACACCTGCTTGGTCTGACCACCGTAACCGGACTGCTTGCGGTCGTAACGTCTCTTACCCTGGGCAAACAAGGAGGCCTTGCCAGCCTTGTACTGGGTCACCTTGTGCTGGGTGTGCTTGCGGCACTGCTTGCCCTTGCAGTAAGTCTTTCTAACCTTCGGCACGTTAACTGGAGGTGTTAGTAGCGAGCTGGGGTCGTTGGGTGGCGCGGTCAACGGGAGTCACAGAGCAACCGGCCGACTAGTTCCTGAGCCTCCGCAACAACAGAGACCCAGTACACAGCCGACCACACTCCACATCCGTCCCGCGCGCTCCCCGGCGGTTTTTCACATACCCATTGCGTTGGTGGAGTAAAGGAGACGGAGAGCGGTTGAGTTTTTTCCATCTCATTTTGCCGGGCGAGGGTGCCGGATAATACAGTTGCCGAAACGGGACGCTGTGTGTGACTGCTTAATGCGCTGCATACCGCGCACGGCCAGTGGACACGGCCATGAGTGCCGGCTCGGTCGCGCCGCCAGCCGCGGTGCGCCGCCAGACAGGTTGCAGCCGCGGCGCTGGCCGCCACCGCTGCCACTAGTCCGTGCCTGATTAGTTCAGCTCGCACTGAACACGGCCGCGTACCCCGAACCCAACCCGTTGCCCCCAAAACTATTCCGCCGCTCGCCCCGGTTCTTGCGCCGCTCCAACTCTCGGAGCACAAGAAACATGCACAGCACCACCAGCGTCGTTTCGTTCTCCACCACCAGCTGCATGGTGTCCCGGAACACTGCGTCGCCCGAAATGTCCGTGCCGTCGGCCGTACCAAGCAACCGGTCGTTGGCATCCGCCTGCTGCTCGACCGTCGCCAACGACTCCACTTCCGACGGATTCTCCCGGAGAGCCAAAACCCCCTCCACCTTGCTGCGGGGGGTCAGGCCTTGCTCGGTTGCATCGGCATACTGGCCAAACTTGCCTGCGCCGTTGCCCTGACTCGTGCTCGCACGCACCCGCCGCATAAAGTGCAAAAACGGGTTGTTGGGCCCCAGCCGGATCAACGGTGAGGCGCGGTCGATCTCCAACTTCAGCTTCCCGTGCAGCACCATGTACTGCTCCAAATCGCCAATGGCATAGTCGTGCAAGATCGGCTCGCCGTCGCTGGCCACATGCATCCGGATGTTGCGGCTTCCAAACATCAGCGTCGTGGAGGTGACTCCCAAAAACCGCATCCGCGTGCCCTTGAACACGGCGTCTGCGTGGGCCCGGGCCGGACTCAGCAAAAGAAGCACGCGGAACCGGTCTCGCAGCGGATCTGCTCGGTCGTAGCCGTGTGGGTCAAACTCGAGAACCTGCGCCACCGTGAGGTCGGACAACAGGCGGTAGTACACGCGGCAGTACTCAAACTTGGGGAGCGACAGGTCAACCAGTTTTCCTGCAGCAGGGGCGCCGGCGACCCCCTCTCCAGCGCTCCGCCCGGGAGGCTCGTACTGGTGAATGACCATGTAGGGCAGGTCCCGCTTGAAGATCAGCATGAGGCTCACCAGAGTGTGGAACACGGGGAACCCTACGCCGAGCTGGGTCAAGCGTGCGGCTGCCGGGGGCGGGTCTTTCTCGTGCTGACGGAGGTATCGGTGGAACCGAAGCAGTTTGTGCGACGGGAACACAACCACTCCCGTCTTCATGAACAGCAGCACCACCATAAGGTTGCGGCTGCTGTTGTACTGGCTCGGATCGTGGCCAAACACCCGGTCGGTGACCGTGTCGCCAGATGTGGTTGGTGAAATGGGCGACGCCGTTGCATCGTGCACTGCTGCGAGCATGTAGCGCGGAATAGCCAGGGGCGGCTCTGCAGCCATCCCCTCCGGCGCAAGCCCCTCCGGCGCAAGCCTCTCCGGCGCAAGCCCCTCGTCAAAATCGTTGAGCAACGTAAGAAGACTATCGGAGGACGAGCTGCGGCGGGGCACCTCCTGGGCCAGGGCTGTCCTTGTCAGCTCAGGCCGTGGCGGCAGCCGGGGTGGTGGTTGGAACTGCTGCGGCAGCCCCCCCTCCAGCTGCCGCCGTCGCACACCGCGCAGGAAAATCGGCATTGCACGGCTGACTCACCAAATGGGCACATCATCGCATTAGCCGCCCACGTTATCGCTGGCATCGCTTCCGCGCCGGTCGGTGGGCGCACGCCGGTTCCCTGCAGGAACTCGTAACGTGCGCAGGAACAAGCGCAGAGTTGCACGGTTGTTGATATCCCCGAAAAAGCACGCGTTTGCACGCCGTTCGCTTGCCCCGTCCTCGAACCCGCACAGCCACGCGCCGGCCCGCACAAATGTCGTACAGCCCGCACGGAAACGAAGCGTACTTGGTGAGCGTGGACGACGAGTTGGAGAAAATCCGACAGATGGCGCTGAACGCCAGCGCCTCCTACACGAGCAAGCCCTCAGGCGTGCCCACACAGCAGCACGCCGCAGTGCGTCCTGGGGCTGCGGGGCCGCCGCCGCCGCGGACCCCCGGTCTGCCCCCCATCATAGACGACGACTACCCGTTGTACGAGACGTTCAAGCCAATATCGGCGCCGCGTCTGCGCGACACGGCACCCTCGGGGGGCAGTCCGCTGGCAAGCATCACGTCGGTGGGCAGCAGCGTGGCAATGCTGCTGCCGCCCGCCCTGGTGCCCAGGTTCAATGTGCGCAAGATCTCGCAGGAACACACGCCGCACGACGACGCGGCAATCGACCGGTTGGTGCGGCAGCGGGACTCGCTCACGAAGCGCATCTCCAAGGTGGAGCGCGAGATTGAGTTCTTGGACGAGTTTCTTGCGCCGGGAGCCGCAATCGACATGGTGCAGCGGCAGAAGCTCACAGCAGCCAAGCGCCAGTTGGAGATTTTGCTCGAGAGCATCGAGAAGGAGAAGTTGCGGGTGGCCGGGGCGCTCTCGCGTGCCTGGCGCCGCCGCAAGGAGCAGACCGGAGACCTCGCCGAGTACTGGACGCGCAGTGCCAGCGACAACTTCAAGAGCACGTAGGCACCGCCAGAGACGCGGCCGTGCACTAGGGCCGCCACGTGGGAGAGGCGCTTATTTGGGCAAATGTACAGGTATATGGTGGCAGCGGCGTGGCAGCCCGTGGGCCGCCGTCTGGGGGCCGCGTGGCCGTTGGGGGCGCGTGGCCGGGGCACTCCGGCTGGTGCCGGGTATCGGCGGGTCTAAGCCACGCCTTCGATACCCGCATCGCCAACGGGCCGGGTGTTTCTGTGCGAATCACGCAAGGCTGCACCAGCGTATTCACGGCACACGGATATCTCGGGACATGGGAGCCCGAGATTGCCGCTGGTAAGCGCAGTGCCACTCCACGCCGCACGAGAGCGCCCGGTGTGGCTCCCTGACGTATAAATGCCCTGCCTTAGCCGCCCCAGCAGCCCGTAGACCCGCACACCTCCAGCCATGGCTCCGATCGCCCAGTATACCCCCCACCAGTCCCGGCTGCTGCTGCCAGCCCCCACGATTGCCCTCGGCGAGTACATCTTCCGCCGGATCGCCGAGCTCGGCACCCGCTCCGTGTTCGGCGTGCCCGGCGACTTCAACCTCAACTTTTTGGAGCACATCTACCTGGTGCCTGCCCTCAGCTGGGTGGGCACCTGCAACGAGCTCAACGCTGGATACGCAGCCGATGGCTATGCCAAGCTGAGCTATGGCCAGCTTGTGGGTGCCGTTGTCACCACCTTTGGGGTGGGCGAGTTGTCCGCCCTCAACGCCATCTCCGGAGCGTTTGCCGAGCACCTGCCCGTGGTGCACCTTGTCGGGACCAGTGCTTTGAGCAAGAAGAACTCCCACAAGCGCTTCCACCACTTGATTCCCAGCAAGAACCCCTTGGCCAACCCCAACCACCACGTGTATGAGCAGCTTGTCGACCCCTTCTGCATTGCCAAGGAGAGCATTGCCGACCTCGATGCTGCTTGTGCCCAGGTGGACCGGGTGTTGGTGGAGGTGGCGGTGCGCAAGCAGCCCGGCTACGTGTTTCTTCCCTGCGACTTGGCCGACGCCATGGTGCCGCTGGAGCGGTTGCTTCTGTCTCCCTTGGCGACACAGGTGGCGCGCCGCCAGCAGACCGCCTTCGCCTTGGAGGGCACTCCGGTGGAGAACGTCGATGCTCTTGCTGCCACCATCCTCGACCGTCTCTACGCCGCCACCACACCCGCCATTCTTGCCGACGCCTTCTTGCTGCGCTACGGCTGCCACAACACGGCTGCCGAGCTCATTGCCCGGTTGGGCCGGGGCGTGCGGGTGTTTGACACAGCCATGGCCATTGGCACCATTGACGAGCTGCTGCCCCAGTGGTGTGGCACATATTGTGGGGCCCAGCTGGGTCCTGGTGTGAACGCGGCCATCGAGCTGAGCGACTGTGTGGTGCGCCTTGGCTACTTCGACGCCGAGACAAACAACGGCGGCTACACCTTCAACCTCCCCGCTGCCACCACCATCGACCTCCACCCCCAGTTTGTGGTTGTGGATGGCAAGGTGCACACCCTGGCGGGTGCCAACTTGCTCGAGGGCGTCTTGGAGGCCATGGTGCGGTTGGCCGAGGGAGCCAAGATGACTGCCACAGAGCCCGTCAGCGGCTTCCTGTCCCAGCCCCAGTTGGCTCCGGCCAGTGGCATGGTTACGGAGGCATATCTCCTGTCGGCCCTCGAGCAATACCTCCGCCCCGACGACCTTGTTGTGGTGGAGACGTGCTCGTTCTTGTTTGCCATGCCTGATATCCGCTTTGCCAAGGGCGCCCACATGGTGTCGCAGCTGTTCTACGGCTCAATTGGCTATGCCTTGCCGGCCACGCTCGGCACCTCGCTTGCCGCCCGCGACTTGGGCACCAGCCGCCGCGTGGTGTTGATCCAGGGCGATGGTCTGGCCCAGATGACGGTCCAGGAGCTTGCCACCTACGTGCGCCAGAAGATCACCCCGACCATCTTGTTGCTCAACAACGACGGCTACTCCGTCGAGCGCATCATCTACGGACCGAACCTGCTGTACAACGACATTGCACCCTTCTGGAAGTGGCGGGAGTTGTTTGGCGTCTTGGGTGATGTGGACGGAAAGACGGCCCGCAACGAGCTTGTGGAGACGCAGCACGAGCTTGCGGCACTCCTTGGCAGCAAGGCGTTTGCCTCGGGCTCGCAGTTGCAGATGGTGGAGGTGATGTTGGGCAAGATGGACGTGCCGTGGCGGTTCGAGTTGATGTGTGGCAAGATCCCGCCGCCGGCGTAGCGCTTGCACCCCAGGGTCTCTAAAAACATGTCTTGACAATATACGATGGTTTGGATGGCTTACACCGGCGGGGCGGTGTCCTTGGTGATGACGCCGTTGATGGCCTCGACCTCGCGCTTGAAGGGCACGGGCTGGGAGGCCGACAGCAGGGACGCCTTGATGTCGGTGTCGACGCTGATGTCGGTGATGGTCACCTTGGTCTCCTGACGGAAGTTGAGGTCCTTGAGACCGTTCACCTTGGTCTTCTTGGAGTTGGAGATGTCGAACTTGAGCTCGCTGGCAATGGGAGCGCCGGCACCGGGGGAGGCACCGCCAAGAGTCTCCTTGAGAGTGAACGGGTAGGCGGTCTCGAGCTCCAGCGTGAACACCAGGGTGCCGGTGGTCAAGTCAGTAAAGTCGAGCTTGTAGTCGGCGGCGTTCACCACCACCAAGTCGGTCTTGGCACCAATGGTCTTCTTGGTGGAGGTCAGCAAGGCGGTGAAGGAGGTGTTGAACAGCACGTTGTAGCTCTGCACCAAGCCCGACACAAGGGTCACGTTGAGCTGAGACACAACGCCCAGCTTGAGCTTGGATCTCACCACCTGGTTCAGGAACCCGGCAAACGGAGGCGCCACGATGGTGGCCTTGGCGCTCAACTCAGAGTCGGCACCCACCACCACACCCTCGGTGGCGTTCACAAGAGCCAGCTCCCAGGCAAGCAAGTTGCCCAGAACCTCCCACGCCGCAGGCACGGGGGCGGAGGTGCCGGGCGCAGGCACGGGCACGGGCAACTGGGGACCAGGGCCGTTGGCGGCCTTCACGGGCAGGACAACCTCCACGGTCAACACGGTCTCGCCGGCCCAGAGGAGGGGCAACACGCTGGTGAGCTCGAGCTCGTAGGCAAGGGCGTCAAAGGCGCCGGGAGCAGCCAACGGGGTCCAGGCCTTGGAGCCGTCCAAGTTGGCGCTCACCTTGTCGGCCGTGAGCAAGACCGGGTCGGGGGTGATGGCACCCACAAACACCAGGTCGACGTACACATTGAGGAGACGCACGGGGCCGGTGGCAGTGGTGTCGCCAGGCACGGCCGAGATGGCGTTGGCGTACCAGCGGGCCTCCTCCTCGGTGGCGAGGGCAAAGAGCGCAAGCTTGGCCACGGTGGTATTCTCGGAGAACTGGGGGAGGTCAATGACAAAGTCGTCGACGGGGAGCGAGAAGGGCTTGCCGTCCTTGCTGAGCGGAACCACCACATCGGCAGCACCAGACGCGGTGAAAATGTCGGCGGCCTCGATGGGGGTTCCGGGAGCCACGGGCACGGCAGCAGCGGGAGTCAAGCTGTCGTTGTACAAGGTGGCGGCAAGCAGGATCTCGGCGCCGGCGGGGACGGTGCCCTCCAAGATGGTGAGCTTGATGGAGCTGTCGGCCGTGAACAAGCTCAAGTACTCGGTCAAGTTCTTGGTGGTGGACAGGTTGGAAGGAGCAAGGGCAGCGTGGGGAGTGGAGGTTCTCCACACGGGCAGGTCGCCGATGGAGAGCTCGGCCACCACGGCGGCAGCACCAGCGGGCGCGGAGAAGTTCATGGTGAGGAGGGCGCCAGTGAAGTTGAAGTCAGCAGGCGCGGTCCAGTCGGCGCTCAAGCCGTCGGCAAGGGCGCTGGCGTTGAACAAGGTGGTGGCGACCTGGTAGGAGGCAAGCGGCGCCACCACAGGCGGAAGCACCTCAAACACCTCCACGGTAGGCGGAGCGGGGACCGGGGCGAGGAACGAGACAATGCTGAAGTCGAACTGGCACTGTTCGGGAGCCACCTTGTTCAAAAGGGCCCCGCCGGCAAGCACACAGGCAGCGCCCTTGAGGCAGGAGGCAAGCGAGAGGCGCGAGCGGCGCTGAGGCGCAACAAACTGGCGCTCAATGTCGTCGGAGATCAACAAGGGCAGCTTGGGGTCGTCGTGGTACATGGCTGGACGGGTGCTGAAGCGATGCTGGTGGGGCTGCTGGCGGGGGGGAACGGTTTATATATCGCTGCTGGGCGCTGCAAGGGCATGCACATGCCTGCAGTAGGGGTGAATATTTCGCTCTCTCGGCGTGCCGGTGCAGCGTTTGGGAGATAGTGGCTGCAGAAGGCTGCAGGAGAGTGCAGCGAATTGGGAGTAGAGTGCAGGCCGATTTGCCTAAAGCGGAAGAGATAAGGCGGAATACAGCATCCCCCGGACTGCCAGGAACGGCGGGACCCGTGACAGCCGCGGAGGCCGGGGCGACGGCGGCAGCGGCGGGCACGGCGGGGTGCAGCGGCGGGTGCCCTGCAGGAGGCTTGCACCGGCCCCCCCGGTCTTGTGGTTGCAACACGCGCGCATGCGCCTGCCAATAGCGGCCACCGCCGTTTCTGTGGTCCGGCTGGCCGAGAGGCTGGGGCTCGGGCAATCCCGAGGCAGATTCCGCGGCATCCCGAGGGTTCCCGATGCGGCAATGGCACGTGTTTGGGTTGGGACACGCGGCGGTGCGGGCACGCTGGTGGGGGCACGCCCTCTGGTTTTTCGGCCAATCACAGCTGCCCCGCCGCACCTCTCCATCACACTCATGCTGGCCAAGTTGGTGCTCCCGAAGGCTGTGAAGGAGGTGCGCTTTTTGCTCTCGCCCTCCGGCGACGCGTCCAAGCCGTTGCGCAGCTTCATTGCCCAGCTGTACCCTGCGTTGAAGAGCTCCAACCCCACCGTCCCCATCCTCGTGCGCGAGGCGTACAGCGTGCCCCCGTCCATCACCGTGCGCTTGGAGAAGGGCTTGGAGAAGCAGCTGGCCGTGGAGGGCTTGGAGAGTGGAGCCATTGAGGCCCGCTTGAAGAGCTTGGCTGGGTTGTAAGTGGTGTCGAGGGACCGGTGCCCGTGCTCGCGTCGAGGCCGTGGGTCGTCGTGCACCGTGTAGCTGCCTGGTATTTATAGCAACGGACGATGTGGCTGGTACGAGTGTAGGGGTGGGCGGGCGGCCAACGGTCTGTCGACTGCCCTGGCTAACATACAAGTTCACAAAGTGTCCTTATACACCGTGTATACTCGACAAGAGTGCTCTACCCTCTATGCCTAGGGGTCGGAGAGCTGTCGGCATCGAACAGCAGGTCTGCCTCCAAGACCGGAACCACATCAAGCAGTGCTTGCTCTCGTTTGGCTGACGCGGTGGCATGTTCCCGCTGTAGCTGTTTCCGAAACACCCCCCACCCGGCGTTGTTTGCCCACAAGGCTCCCACCACTCCGCCACACACCACCAAGATTGTCCGCCAGCTGATGGGCTCCACCAATCCCTCCACCACACCACCAAGTGTCTGTGCCCCCACCCGCGACCGCCCCACTGCCTTTGGATCCTGGTGCATGCACCGCTCCCACGCCAAACACCGCTGTTCGAGCGCCGGCACGCGGATGGCAGGGTCGCACTCGTTGCGTGCGTATTCCCTGGCACACACTGCCATCTCCCGTACCACTGCTGCCTCGCTCTCGAGCACGGTGTAGGCAATGTCCAGGCGGATGGTGGTGACAAACACGTACACGAGATACGCAAGAAGAGACACGATAGCGAGATTGAGCGCAAGCTGGAGATAGAGCAGGAGAACCAAGGGCGTGGACGGAGCAAGCCACAATGACGGCACGCGCTCCTCCGGCCACGGGTCCGAGGCCCGTTTCTGGGGCGAGCGGCGGGGCAGGCGCGGCGTGAAGTGGGGCAGGCGCGGTGTGAAGCGCGGGAGATACGCAGGAGCGCGGGGGTCTCCGCCAGCCGGCACCGTCTCCATCGAGGAGACCCACCCCCGCTCGGACTCGCGCGGCGGCAGCAGCTGGAGCCCCTCAGGTGTATGCGGGCTGTCCATTTGGCCTGTTTGTTGTGATTTCGGTTAAAAAGCGGGATGCGATGAGCTACGGCTCGGCGGTCTGGGGGAAGCGGGCGGGACAGCGGGCACGGCTGTGGCCGGCCTGCCCGCAGCAGGAGCACGTCCGCGTCTTGCCTCGGGTGGTGTACTCGCGGACGGGGGGGATGCGGCGCATTCCCAGGGACGGCAGGGCGGCCGGCTCGGGCTCTGTTGCCGACTCGGGCTCTGTTGCCGACTCGGGCTGCGTTTCCGGCGCCGCGCTACCCCCAGCCAAGGGCACCACCACGTACGGATACGCCGCTGCGTTCTGCCGCAGCCAGAACTCCTTGCCGCAGCCCGCACAGCAGTGCTGCGGGGGCCAGCTCTCGGGGTCGGCCGCGCTGTCCACGGCGCGCTGCAACTGCCGCTCGAGCTCGCGCACCTCGTCCATCTTGTCCTGGCACTGCCGTGTCAAGCGCTCGAGCTCGCGCTGCAGCCGGCCCACTGCGAGCGCAAGCTGCTCAAGCGGCGCCTGCAAGCCGGCCACCGGATCCATTTTCGAGACAGAAGCCCGCGCTATTTTGTCAGCGCCGCCGCAGCCGATGACGTCGCTGCAGCCGCACGGGCTTCGGCATGAAATGTTGCCTCCGGACAGCCGATTTGTAATCCTCCGTGCGCCGTAATGCGGCTGCTGCTAGCCGTGCATTGGCGTGCGTCTGTCTCCTGTAAACTCCTGTGAGGTGCGTCTCCCGTGTGGACTATTTTCGGACGTCCGGACTAGTGCCAAGGGTGGGGCTGGGGACCCAGAGGCTTTGACACATTGGACTCCGCGCATGTAGGTGCTAGCGCTCCTCTCCCACGAATGCCCAGCCCTGCACCATCCCTCCTTCTCGAACACGCCGCCTCTCCAACCTTCGGCGCCGTGCGTGGTACAAACACACGCCTCCCGTAGCGCCGACGCATGTAGGCATGCGCAGCAATTCCACGGACTTACTGCAGCGTGGCCAAAAAAGAACTGCGGCTGGTGACAAACCGCAACTATATAAGCGTCCCGTGCCCCAGCCAACCGGCTCTGCTCGGACGCACACAATTAAACCCCCGCGACCATGTCGACAGACCCAGTAACTGCTGCCTCGTCGCACCTGAGTTCTCTGCCCCAGGACCTGCTGAGCGCGACCCACGGCAACAAGACCTTCACCAACGAGGAAGACCCCGAAGCGTTTGTGGGCGTGGACGACCGCAACGCCACGCGCGGCGACGAGTGGCTGCAGAGCGAGGGCGACGACCGCCTGATGCGCGCGTTGCTGAGAGCATTGACCGGTTCGCAGGGCATCGAGGAGACCGAGGACCTGGACGTGCCGCTCCTCAGCATGGGCAACGACAAGCCGTACCCGCCCATGTTGGGCGACCGCGCGCCGTACGCAGTTGCGTTTGACGGGCCCGACGACCCGTTGCACCCGCTCAACTGGCCGCTTCGCAAAAAGATCGGCGCCTTGGTGGTGTTGATCATGTGCGCCTTGAGTCTCACGCTCGGCTCGTCGCTCTTTTCCACCGCGCTCCTCGTGGTGTCGGAAAAGTTCCACGTGGGCCTTGTTGTCGCCACGCTCGGCACATCTCTCTTTGTGTTGGGGTTTGCCTCTGGCCCCGTGGTGTGGGCACCGCTCTCCGAGTTGTACGGCCGCAAGATCGTGCTCATCATTCTGCAGTTTGGCTACTGCTGCTTCACGTTTGCCACCGCCACAGCCCAGGACATCCAGACATTGATGATCTGCCGCTTCTTCTCCGGTTTCATCGGTGCGGCGGCGTTGGTGGTGGTGCCTGCCGCCATGGCCGACATGTTCAGCGCCGCCACCCGCGGCACGGCCATGATCTGTTTCGCCATGGTGGTGTTCGGTGGTCCTCTCATTGGCCCCATCATGGGTGCGTTTATCGTGAAGGACCCGAACATGGGCTGGCGGTGGACGCTGTACTTGTGCGGCATCATCGGCTCTGCTGCGCTTGTGGGGGCCATCTTCTTGTACCAGGAGCTGCACCACCCGCTCATCCTTGTGGAAAAGGCCCGCACGTTGCGCCGCCGCACCGGAAACTGGGGCATCCACGCGCCGCACGAGGAGTTCTCCTTGCTGCTCAAGGAGATTGTTGAGCGCAACCTCACACGGCCGGTGCGCATGTTGTTCAGCGAGCCCATCTTGTTCCTCATCTCGTTGTACAACTCGTTCATCTACGGCTTGTTGTACCTCTTCCTCACGGCATACCCGTTGATCTTTGGCCGCGGCGGCTACGGCTTCATTGCCGGTGTCTCCGAGTTGCCGTACCTCGGCATGTTCATCGGCATGACGATCGGAGGCGTTTTCTGTCTCTGGCTGGAAGAGCGCTTGAAGAAGAAGATGGACAAGGGCGCCAAGGTGGCGCCTGAGGAGCGGCTCATGCCCATGAAGGTGGGCGGCATCAGCTTCACCATCGGCATGTTCTGGCTCACGTGGACTGGCAACTACCACGAGTCTGTGCACTGGATCGTGCCCACCATTGGCGGTGCCCCCATTGGCTTTGGCCTCCTCGCGCTCTTCCTCCCGCTGATGAACTACCTCATTGAGTGCTATCTCTTGTTTGCTGCCAGTGCCATGGCCGCCAACACCATGATGCGGTCGCTGTTTGCCGCGGCCTTCCCGTTGTTCTCGCGCCAGATGTTCCAGAACATGGGCACCAACTGGGCCGGCTTGTTGCTCGGCTTGGTGGCGGCCGTGCTTGCGCCCGTGCCCTTCTTGTTCTCCATCTACGGCAAGAAGTTGCGGGCAAAGTCCAAGTTTGCCTTTGTGTTGGACTAGACTCCCACACCCGCGCTGCGTCGTGCTGCGTCATGCTGCACCGTGCCGCCGAACGCCGCGCCGTCTCTCGAGGCACATGCCCTATCTAATACACACCCATAGTCGACTCGGCCGTTTTGGGCAATCTCGCGATATGTGCGCAGGCCCGGAACGATCGTTGCTTTTATCAGCACGGCATCAGGGCGGGGAAGCATCCCGCCGGCTAGTGTCCGGCCTCCGTCCCGACCACACCGTAGCCCCGTCGGCGACCGGCCCGAGCCCGCGTCACGCGGCCGGCCACGCGCCACTAGCCCCGCCGCCAGGCCCGCTGTCACTCCACCCCAGCACCGGCAGTTGCGTTCCGACATATCCGGAAACCCGGCAACGCTCCCGCATGCAGGCTCGGCCGATAGGGCGGCTGCAACCAACCTCAGCCCTTTCTCTCCACCCGCCATGGCTTTTTCCAGCGTGGGCGGTGCTGTCGCGGAGCTCGCCCCCCCCCGGCGTGTGCCGCGCCGCAAGTCCAGTCTCCTGCTGCTCTTTTCCAGAGCCCAGCCCGAAACCCCTGAACCGCTGCCCCTCCAACAAACGTCGCTGCCCCTGGTGCTGCTGACCCACAGCGACAGCCTGGACCACCTGGCCCGCCGGCTGACCAGCACGCCTGCAACCAGCGTTGTTGGCCTGCGCACCCGCTCCAATACTGGCCAGCTGCTGGTGTACTTCCAGATCGTCGAGCCGCTCCCAACCCCGCCCCCTCCGTACGACCTGCTCCCGCCCGGCGGCTGCCCCAAGGTGCCGGTGCAGCTGCGGCCCCACGAGGGCCGCGAGGAGCTCCCGGGATACGCACCGTGTGTCTACAAGTTGATGCGGCTCGAGCGCAAGATGGAGTGGCTTCTGCCGTACGAGTACCTGCACCTGCGGCCGTGGAAAGACGTGGTGGTGGAGCTCAACAACACCCAGCTCAACCTCTACGCCGTACCGGAAAACGCCAAGGCGTTCCGGCCCATGTGGGGCGGGGACACCTTGTTCAACGCCGACATGGTGGCCTTCCGCCTGCTTCTCACCACCGAGACGGATGCCCAGCTCTACCGTTACTGCGCGCGCATGGGTGTGTTCACCCCCGCCAACTTGGTGCGGCTGTACCTGCTCCAGCACGCCGCCATCGGTGCTGCTGTGGACTACAGCAAACGGCCCAGCTGTCTCCGGCTCCGGTGCGAGACCGAGCAGTTTCTCCTCCTGTTTCCCTCCGTGGAAACCATGCTCGAGTGGGGTGGTGCGCTCCTGCAGGCCCGCGACGTGGCGCTAGACTTGGACGTCCGGGAACCCCCCAAGTACCGCACGGTTCCGCGCCGCCGCCGCCGCCACACACACGCCTACGGCCGCCGCCATCTTACCGCTGAGGAGATGATGCTCCACGGTGACTATGGCCGCGAGCGGGCTGCCACTGACACAGCCGCCATGGCGCGTCCGCGCATGCGCTGGCTTGCTCCTCCGCGGCTGCCGCTGCACCAGCTGCTTCTGCGGCTCCGCAACATGTTTGGCGGCGGCTCGCGGCCAGCCACGCCCGACAAGAGCGTGCCCCGCTTCATGTCGTCGGTGGTGGACATGGAGGCACCTGCCACTCCGCAGTCCGGGCGCAGCTCGGTGCTGGTGGCGCTGCTGGGGGCCACCACTCCCGACGAGCCGGCCAGCGAGGCCGAGGACGGCATGGACGACTTTGACGACGACGAGGCAGACGACGTCGAGGCAGACAACGTCCAGGACCTCGAGCTGGACGACGAAGACGAGCCGCTGGTCAGTGGCCGGTCGCGCAGCGTGCTGGTGACGCTGCACGTTGCGGCCTTCATGGTGCACGACCCCAGCGGAACAGACGAGAAGTGGCAGCCGCGCCACCGCCACTACAGCGAGGCGCGGCGTCTCCGGCACCAGATCCGCTGCATGACGCTTCTCCCCTCCACAGAGCTGTGGGCCGGGAAGCCCATAATGTGTCCCACGACACAGCGGCGCAGCTCGAACGTGGAGCAGCGGGTGACGGAGATGTACGCAAGCGGCATGGAGATGCCGGCGGGGCTTCGGCCCCAGCCCAAGGGCCGCAAGACGGTGGACTACCTGGAGAGCAGCGGCCGGACCGTTGCCCAGCACATTGCCCCTGCTGCGCGCACGGCCGACCACTGGGTCGTCGAGTACACCGTCACCTCGACCGGGCTCATTCCGCGCGGTTTGGCACGCAGCAACTAGCACATCACTCTATGGACGCATTAGGCAATTTTCCGGATCCGGCAGCGTGCCGCGACATGCCTGCTTCGGGGGGAACAGGCGGCGGCGTGCACGGCCCATTTCGCGCGACACGTTCACCCTCCACGTCAACCTCATCATGGCGATTCTTGCGGCGAGCGTGTGCACCCGGAGCGGCAAGGCGCTTGTGCTGCGGCAGTTTATCGGGCTTTCTGGCGACCGCGTGACGGAGCTCCTCACGGATCTCCCGGGGCTCCTTGCCGATGCCGGCGCGCAGCACACCACGGTGGAGAGCGAGCGGTACCGCTATGTGTACCAGCTGGTGGAGGACTTGTTGGTGGTGTTGGTGACGACGCACGACCTGAACATCATCCAGGACATTGACACGCTTCTGCTTTTTGCCCAGACGGTGGTGCTGGTGGTGCGGCCCGAGGCGCGCGAGGTGTTGGACAATGCCTTCAGCGTGCTTCTGGCGTTCGACGAGTTGGTGACGCTTGGCTACAAGGAGGACCTCCTGCTCCTGCAGGTGCGCACCTTCCTTGAGATGGACTCCCACGAGGAGAAGATCCAGGAGATCATTGCCCGCAACAAAGAACTCGAGGCGGCCGAGGAGCGCAAGCGCCGCGCCAAGGAGATCCAGCGCCGCGAGATGGCTCGCCGTGCCGAGCTGCAGCCGCTGTTCTCTGCTCCCTCGCCCACCAACTACTCGTTCCAGCCCGCGCCGGCGGCGGTGCCCGAGACATACTCGCAGGCACCCAGCGGTGGGTTGGCCAAGCTGCGCCCCAAGGGCAAGGGGTTGCAGCTCGGCGGCAAGAAACGCGGCACGGTGCCCGCAGCAGAGGCTGCCGTGCCGCTCTTGGCAGCAGAGCCGGTGGCGGCACCCACACCCGAGCCGGTGGTGGAGGCAACGCCCGAGCCGGCGGTGCTCAACAACGGCATTCTCGTGACCGTGAACGAGGTGGTGCTGGCACAGATCCAGCGCGACGGTGTGGTGGTGCTGCTGGAGGTCAAGGGTGATCTCCAGCTCCGCATCAACGACCCGGACCTTGCCAAGGCCAAGATCAGCGTGAGTGCGGCAAACAGTGCCTTGACCTACAAGACGCATCCCCAGGTGGACAAGGCCGGGTTTGCCAACGGCGTGGTGGGGGTGCGCGACCCCACCAAGGGCTTCCCCAGCAACGACCAGCTGTTGGGTGTGGTGCGCTGGCGCGGCGTGGGCAAGGGCGGCGAGGACGACCCGCTTGTGCCCTTGGTGTTTGTGTGTTGGTTGCTGGAGGGCTCTTCCGGCTCCACCAACGCCACCATCGAGTGGGAGCTCAAGACCGAGGCCGACTTGGACAACGTGACTCTCACGATTCCCCTTGTGTGCGACGTCGAGCTCAAGAGCGACGACGTGGAGTGCCACTCCCTGGAGGCTGGCATTGAGTTTGTCCTTGGTTCCTTGACGGCGGCAGAGCCCGCGGGGCTGTTTGACTTTGTCATCGGGGCCGGTGAGGACGACATGTTCCCGATGGAGGTGCTGTTCACCAGCAACACCAGCGCCGGTGTGTCTGTGGAGGGCATTGCCGGGGCCGCCTCGGGCGAGCCCTTCCCGTACGACGAGAAGGTGGAGGTGCAGGCGGAGGGTTATGTCGTGGTTTAGCCAATACACACAGTGAGGCGTAGCCGTCCGCAGTGGGGCATAGCCATGCGCGGACATATACAGCATGGATTCCTATAACGTGTACGTGACGCCCGGGTATGCCAACAGAAGCCGCACGGCAAGTCGCCGCGCCGCGCACTCCAGGCGAAGCTCATTCCAGATGACTGTGCGAGGGTTGGTGCCGGTCGGAGCCTCCTTGATGTGCGTGACAATCACCTGGAGACCCTCTAGGCTCGCAGACGGGTTGTGGACCCGCACCATGCGCTCCAACGAGGCCAACTCCTCGGCCAATGCTGCCGGCGACATGTGTCCGTAGAGAGCCTCGGTCGGAGTCAGCAGCGGCTCTGAACACTCCACCACAATGGCACGGAGAAGCCCGCGCGCCACAAGACCGGCCACCAGCTCCCACACCAGTCGGTTCATGCTTGTGCCCGAGCGAGCATCGCTCTCAAAGTCCCCAAACACGAGGAGGTGCTGGCCCGAAACCTTGTCGAGCACCAAGAACGCGGCCGAGAGATACCGCCCGAGGACATTGGTGCCATGCAGCACTGGCATGGGCGTCACGGAGTACCGGCCGGCAAGCTCGACTGGGATGCCGGGCTGCACCGTCTGTAGCACCACTGCGCTGTTCACAAGGTCTGGCCAGAGCGTGTTGTTGAACACGTGTGTGCGGAGCGCGTCGGTGGTGTGCGGGAGCCCCACCACAGGCACCCGCCGGTCCGGGCTGCAGAGCAACGGGGTGTTGATGGCAAAGCCGGCAATGTGGTCCAAGTGTGGGTGGGTGATGCACACGGCGCCCACGTTCTGGAGAAGGCTGCTGGCCACGGCCAATGGCGTGCGGCTCGCCGCAAGCCCGGCGAACGGGAGCAGCGTGGCGGCCGACACGTACTGCGAGACCGGCTCTGCAGACCCGTACAACTGGTGATGGAGATTCACCTGTGGCAGCTGTGCGAGATATGCCTCGGGCGAGCGGCACCCCTGTTGGTGCATAACACACTCCGCAAGCAGCCGGAGGCACGAGCCGCCGTCAAAGAGCACCACCGGGGTGTCGGCTCCGTAGGGCGTGTCGGAGGGCTTGAGCATGAGGCCGCACGTGGCGTCCACCGGCCCCCCGCTGCCGCCAAGCACGGTTAGATCAAACGCAGGCTGCATGGAAGAGGGGGGTGAGACTGGAGATTTCGTTGGCGTTCCATGCATAGAACGTGACGATTATGGCTCATCATCCTTCCTGCAGGCTATCGGTCCGCGTGCGGTTGCCGTGCGTGTTTGAGGGCGGGGACGTGCGCACGGGCGCCGGCATGGGCATGGGCACGGGCAGCGGTGCAAACAGCAACGTGCGCACACACAGCGGTGCAGGTAAGCGTCAGCGCGTCGGTTGTGACTATATCTGGGTGGAGCCGTAGCCGCGGATCTCGCGAGCAAACCCCCACTGCTGGTTCTCCACCGTGAGCTCCTCGCTCTTGAACCCCTCCTTGGAAAACGTGGCAAGGGTGTACTTGTCGTGCGCCCGGGCGTCACGGTAGTACAAGACCCGCATGCACTTGAGAAGCGTCTCACGCGCGTCTGCCTCGCTCAACGTGTCTTCGTCGCCGGCGTTGGGCACAGCAAGACGCAACAACGGCACCGCCAAGTGCGCACCAAAACCCGTCGCCATGGTGGGCGACTGGTACGTGACACCAAGAAGGTCCACGTAGCCGAGGAAGGGCTTACCCAGCTCGTCAAAGCCGCCCACCACCACCGCGTTCCACAACGGGTCCATCTTGGACCGACGCAGATAGAACACCTTCAGGAGGTACTCGTGCACATGCGGCGCAAGGAGCTTGTTGCCGGGACAGTCGTAGCCCTCGTTCACCTCCAACTCGTCGAGCAACCGCTCCACCTTCTGCATGTCCAGCACGTCGCCCGACACCCCCACCACCGCCTCGCCCACGCGAAAGATCCGGTCAAGATCCGTGAACCGGAGCAACAGTCCGTACAGCCCGAGGTGGTCCGCCGCAACCATCACGCCGTCGGCGTACTTGATCGCCACCACGGACGTGCCTGTGGTCAGCGGCTGCTGCGTGTGCATCGTCGGGAACTCCAGGTGCTGCTGCTGCAGCTTGTGCTCGCGGGCCTGTGCAATTGCATGGTCGTACGCGCCGTACGTGCTGTCGAGCGGCCGGCCCCACTTGTATGGATCGTGGTTCATGAGAAAGTGGTGGTGTGGAGGTGCAGGCGGGTGGCAATAATGGGGGTTGGGAGTGGCACGACCACACGGGCAGTCCGGCTTGGGCGCTGGTCCGTGGACGGCAGCCTGTGCGGCTGGGGTGCTGCCGACGCCTGCCACTCCGGCAGCACGGCCGCATGTGCACCGTGCCCACACCGTGCCCGCACCCACACCGTGCCCACACCGTGTCCACACCCACAATACTTTATTCGCTACGCCTAAAACACAACGGCAGCCCCGCCCTCGTTCACGTTGTCGATCTCCACCGGCTCAATCGGCTTGTATCTGAACCGCGCCGGCAACTGCAAGCGCAGCGTGAACTGCGCCGTGCTCGCGCCTGCGCCTGCGCTCGGGCTCGCGCCGCCCGCGGACGGCAAGACCCCCGCAGGAGCCATGGGGTGAGGACGCGGCGTGTGGTCCACCGCCGTCTCCACGTGCTTGCCAAGGAACTTGATCAACTGCTGGTACCGGCTGGCAACGGAGGGGCGCATGGCGAAGAAGAACGGGTGGTGCTCCGAGAGTCGGGATTGGCGGAGATGGACACAGCGTGCAGGTCGGTTAAGCTACATACTCTACATATCCTCCAGCGTGCGCGCCCGCTTGGCACTGCTCTCCTCGGCGTCCGCGTGCGTGCGTTTGGCACTGCCCTCCTCGGTGTGCCCGTTGGCACGGCCGCCAAACCCCAACCCGTCGTTTACCAACTCGCCCCACCGGTTGTAGCCCATGATGAAGCGCTGCTGTGTCAGCAACGCGATCGTCAACTGCGCCGGCACTGGCTCGCCCCGTGCTCGGCTGTTGTCGCACAAGCCCTCAAACACCTCACACAACTCGCCAAACTCGAGCCGGTCACAGTAGACGTTGTCCTCGTTCAACACAAGCCCCAACTCCGCAAACTCCGCCACCAACTCCACGTCGTCGGGCACGCTGTACCCCACGCTCTCCAACGCATGCTTTGCCTCGGACCAGAGCAGCACAAGAGGCTGGTGGTAGTACGCCAGGTCGCTCTCAAAAAGAGGTGGGTATCCTGGGAGCTCGTCGTGGGGCACGAGTGCAAACCGCTGTGTTTCGAATGTGAGCACCACCGGGATGGTCTGAGCAGGACCCAGCTCCACAGGGTCGTCTGAGCCTTCCGGGGTGTCTTCCACCTCCTCCACCACCACCACCACGCTGTCCGCTTCCTCGAGCGCGTCGTCCACCTCTTCCACCACCACGCTGTCTGCCCCTGCCGGCGAGGGAAGCCCGGGTGACGCCGCTTTCCATGTGTCGGGGTCGTCGAGAGTGGCCGGGGAGTCGGGCACTTCCGGTGCAGGCATCTGCGAATACGCAGGGGAGGTTTGTTCGTCGGGCCTTTCTCCGCTGGCCAGGGCCTGTCCCTCCATCGTCTCGTCCACCCGCGTGAGGTCTTCGGTGTCGTATGCCCTTGTGTCCTCTGCAACCGTTTGTTCCGATGCGTCCCCAACCGAAGCGTCCGCGTCCTCAACCGAGGCGTCCGCGCCCTCACCCGCGACGTCCTCAACCACGCTGTCCTCGACCACGCTGTCCTCGACCACCGTGTCCTCAACCACCTCGATGATCTCTGTGGGCTGGGCAGGCACGCCTGCATCCTCCTCGTCCACACCAACCTCCATCGCTGTGTTCGTGAACGTCCCCTCCTCCCCCTCCTCCACCGCCTCAAGAATGTCCTCCTCCCCCACCC
>JAJLZO010000192.1:0-66137 GCA_030572215.1 Limtongozyma cylindracea
GCCCACCACTTCTCCTCCCATGCCGACTCTCGAGGACCACCTTGTGTTCTACCGCCAGTACCACTTCAACACCGTCAACGTGGCGGTGCACCTTGTGGGCATCCCCACCATTCTTGGGTCGTTCATTGCTCTTCTCAGCCTTGTGGATCTTCCGATCGGAGCGTCGCCCCACCTTTTTACCAACCTCGGCATGGTGATGGCTGTCAGCTACTCGGTGTACTACGTCCTGCTTGACGCCTTGGGCCTCGCAGTGGCACCGCTCTTGGTGGGTCTTGCCTACTACATCAAACACACGCTTGTGCCCACGCTCTCGTCGGGAACCGTGGCCAAGTACGCGTTGTACTGCCAGCTCGGCGGCTGGGGAGCACAGTTCATTGGCCACGGAGTGTTTGAAAAGCGGGCTCCCGCCTTGCTTGACGACTTGGCCCAGGCCTTGTTGTACCCCCCGTTGTTTGTTGCGTTCGAGGTGGCCTGGATGATGGGATTCCGTATGGATATCAAGAAGCGCATGGACAACCGTGCCGGCGTGCTCTTGGCCGAGTTCCGCAAGAAGCACCCCAAGAACGGCCCCAGACGGGCGTAGGTTCCCACGCGGCTCGCTATTTATGACCTTCCTCCAACCATCACGTAGCCCTTGAATGTGCCTTATAACTTACGGAGCATATGCCTAATAGTCTTGCCACAAGCCTCCGCTTACTCAGACACAACGTGGCGGTTCACGCTCGGGTTCCAGAACAAGGTCTTGTCACCGTCGCCCCAGAAAAAGTCCTTCAGGCGGATGTTCTGGTACTGGTACTGCACGGGCCACTCGTCGTCGCTCACGTGGGCAAGGTGCTCGCGGTGCTTGGCGTGCTCCAACTCCACAAACAACGTGTTGACCGCCACAAGGGCCGTCACGGGCGCCGCCACAAACAACGAGATCTTCTTCCACAAGGCAGTGGTGCCCACAGCGTGGTGGCGGGCAGCAGCAATCTCGTCAGCGTAGGCCTTGGCCTTGGCCGGGTCCGCCTTGAACTCGCCGAACAGGGCAAAGCGGCGCGCAGACGCGCGGACGGTGCGGGCAGAGGTGCGGAACATGTGGTGTGTGTGGGTGTAGGATGGGGTGATATTTCCGTTGGACACTAGGGGTGCGGATATGTACGCCAGCGCGCGTAGAAACAGGGCCGGTCACGTGCCGCACCCATGCACGAAGGGTCCACGGCAGCAGCTACAACTCCCGGCCCACCGTCACCCAGCCGTCGCGGACGTTGTGGCGCCGGCCAAACACCTCGAGTTTGCGGCCGCTCCCCACCATCCGCTCCACCATGTCGTACACCTCGTCGGGCTTTCGTCCGGGCTCGCGGGTCTGTGCCACCACCGTGTCCACGTCCACGCCGCCGTTCAACCACGCCGGCTGGCCCCGCACGCCCACCAACACGTGTTCTTTCGAGTGGTTCAACCAATGGCCTGTCCGCCCGGTGACAATTGTCCGCTGCAACTGGTTGAGCTTCAACCACGCAATCTCGTGCACCACCGTGTAGCCCCACCGTCCAAGCACGCTGCGCCCCACCTCCATCAGCCGCCCCGGCACCCAGAGAAACAACACTCCCTCGGGCTGGAGAGCCGCCATGGGGAGCCGCTGGAGCTCCATGCTCTCGTCCTGCCAGTCCGGATCCATCACCACTCCGGCAAACTTGCCCAACTGTGTGAGGTCCATCTTGTACACATCTCCTCCAATAGCAACGGCAGCCGGCACCGCTCGTTTGGACACGCTCTGGCCAAGCGTGTAGTCGCTGGGGCTCAATTCCACCACCCGCGGCTTCCACTCGCGGAGCCGTGCCCCCACCCACGTGTAATGCACATAGCGGCACTGCCGGCGGTGGCACGTGTCGAGATACAGACAGTCCCCAAGCGACAAGTCGGTTTCGTCACGAATTGCCGCCACGTAGTGGTCGTGGGTGTCCCAGCACCGCTCTGGGTGGTGCGGAAGATGGCTGGCTGCGTCGCACACCGGGAAAAAGGGTTTGGCGGGGTGCTGGCGGAGCGCAGCGAGGTGGAGCCGCGGCCGCGCCGTGCGGTAGTCCAAAAGCGCCTGGAGCCGGGTCCCGGGAGTCTGCGGCGTGTAGGCCACTGCGTGGTCAAGCCGGTCGCGAAGCAGCCCGCTGGGGGGTGTGAACCGCGGCACCTCGATCGTGGAGGCGTACGTGCTGCCGGACGCGTTCCGGTTCTCCTGCGGCCTCCCCCCGCCTAAAACCCGTATGTACGTGTCTACCATCATCGGGTCGATGGCGGTGAGACGCCCGCCGTGCACTGCCACCGCCCCACCCACCGCCGCCAGAATGCGCTCCACACAGGTGACAAACGCGTCGCGCGGCACCGCGGCCGCACCGGACGAGACAGCCGCGGCCTGGAAGAGTCCGTGCACCGTGGACATTTCGCCGTCCACAGGGAAGGCCGTGAGGCGGTGTGCGTGCTGCGAGAGAAACCGCGCCACCGCAACCGTGGGAGTGTCCATGAGTAGACGCGATGGGGCAAGCGGCACGCACCAGCAGTATTCCCGTCTGGGCAATCCCGCAACCTGCCCGAAACGGCAGCCCATCGCCCTTCCTGTTTGGGGTCTGCGTGCCATCGCCTGGCGCAGCTCGCTGCCAGCCCGCTCTGCATGCCGCTACCCAGTCTCCGGCGCGAGGGCAGCACCATCTCCACCATCGTGGCCACCACGGGCGAGCGGGTCCGCCGCACGCTTCTGCGCACGCTGGACCTCATTGCCCCAGCCGACTCGCCGGCACCGGCATACATCCGTCCCGTGCTCAAGTGCGCGTTTGCCTACCTCATTGCCTCCATGGCGGTGTACCTCCACCCGCTCTCGGCGGCGCTTGGCCACATCGACCTGAAACACCTCAGCGCCACGGTGGCGGTGTACTTCCACCCCTACCGCACCCGCGGGCTGATGCTCCAGCTGCTCATGTTCGTCACCTGGGCCATCGGCTTTCTGTTCACCATCACCTTGATGTGCATGTGGCTCCTGGCCTACCTCTTTCTCCACAACCACCGCACCTGGCTGTATGCCGTGGACCTTGTGCTGTCACTGTCGGCCCTTGGGTTCATTTCCTACTGCAAGCTCCGGGTGGGCCGCCCCACCTTCAACACCGCGTGTCTGTTGGCGTGCATCTGCATCATCAGCACGGTGGTGCACGAAGGCAGCATCAATGCCAGCGTGATTCCGGTGGACAAGCTCTACGAAACATTTGTGCTTGTGGTGTACGGCTGTGTGTGTCTGGTGTGCGTGTGTTTCTGCTGCTGGCCCACCAGTGCCACCCACAACCTCCGCGCTGCTCTCAACCAGAGCTGTGACTTGATGCTGGAGCTGCTTGCCGTCTTGTCCCACACCTTTCTCAATGCCCAGGACCCGCTGCAGGCGGCCGACGTGGTGGCGCGGATCAAAACCAACACTGCCGCCATGACCGCAAGCTTGGAGGAGGCCCAGTACGAGTGCTTGGTGGCTGGACGCGAGCGCGAGTACCTCGCGTTCAAGCGGTTGGTCACCAGTGCCACCGGCTTGTACTCGCTTCTCGGCGGTCTCCGCGGAAGTGCCGAGATGAACTGGGACTTGATGCAGCACTACGCCGCCGAGGTGGACCGGGGAACAGTCGAAACAGTCATTCCCGGCTCGGCCGTCGACACCACCTTGGACGACGGCGACACGCCGCGCGCCATCTTTGCCATGTTTGTCTACCACCTCACGCCCCTGGTGCGGCTGTTCATATTCACTCTCCAGGGCATTCTCCGCCAGATTCCCTTCGAGCACGGTCCCGAGCTGTCGGTGCCGGAGACCGAGCGCTACCACACGCTGCTTGCCGCCGCCACTGCTCTCTTTACGGAAAAGCACACCGCTGCTCTCGACACCCTCTACGGCCAGACGGTGTTCACGGCCGTGGAGAGCACCAGCGAGAGCGTGGGCCAGGAGGAGGCGGCGGCTGCGTGCGGCAACTTTGCCACCGTGCTCCAGGAGTTTGCGGCCGAGTTGGGCCGCTTTCTCCACGCCTTGGAGGAGTATGGACGCATCCGCCAGTTCCCCCCGCCCCGGCTGTATTCCTGGTGCAGCTTTGGCCGGCTCGCCAAGTGGATCCGTTCCCACGCCAGTCTGCCGATGCGTCCGTTGGCGACCGCACCAGCCACCCCGTCGTTCCGACACGAGATCTGGCGGCGGCTCCGGGCACTCCAGCAGCCGGACATCCAGCTCGGCATCCGCGTGGCCATTGGAGCCGCGTGCATCCTGGTGTTTGCCTACCTCGACGCCACCCAGCCGTACTTTATTGCCTGGCGCGGCGAGTGGGCGCTCGTGGTGTACGCCATCATGATGAACCGCACCACGGGCAGCACGTCCAACACCGTGCCCTGGAGAATCATGGGCACCATGCTCGGGGCCGTGGTGGCGTGGGCAGTGTGGCGTGTGTTCGATGCCGAGGCATATGCCCTTGCCACGGCCGGGTTTCTCGTGAGCATGGGGCTGTTCTACATTATCATCTTCTGGAAGCGGGACAACGCGTACGGCCGGTTCATTCTCCTCACGTACAACCTCACCGCCATGTACAGCTATCTGATGGTGCAGCACGACGACGAGGATGAGGACGAAGGCGGTGCCAACCCGATTGTGTACGAAATCGCCTTCCACCGGATGACGGCCGTCACAGTGGGGATCATCTGGGCCCTTGTCATGGCCAACTTCTTCCTCCCCACCTCCGCGCGGCGCCGGCTCAAGCACGGGCTCCTGGTGGTGTGGCTCAAGATGGGCTTGACGGTGAAACGCGACATTCTCTCGTACCTGACGTTGCTTGGGAAGGAGGTGTTGGACGGCATCCAGCACCTCCCCGCCACCCGCGCCATGGTGAACGAGTTGAACTCCTTGGTGGGCCAGGCTGCGTTGGAGTTCCGGTTGCGCGGACCCTTCCCCCAGCCCGTGTACGCGCTGCTCGTGCAGCTGACCCAGCGGATCGTGGACTGGTTGCAGAACCTCACCACGTTGATCGAACTCGATCTGCTGCTTCTGCCCAACGAGGCGTACGTGATCCGCTACACGGCCGAGGAGCGCGACGAAGTGTCGCACCGCTTGTTTCTTACGTTGTACATGCTAGCGCTGGCAATGCAGCTCGGTGTGCGCATCCCGGGCAAGCCCGCGCTGATCGACCACGCAATGGACCGGATGTTGGTCAAGTTGCATGCCGTGCGGCGGGACCGCATGTTGCTGTTGAAGAACGAGGACTATGTGTTGTTGTACCTGTACGTGCTTGTGACGGAGGGGATCATGGGCGAGTTGGACCGGATGATTGACACCGTGGGGTATTTGTTTGGCGAGGTATCTCCCGAGGAGTTGGTGATGTAGGTGGAAGGCTGAGTGCGTGTGTCCTGCCTGTTGCAGGGTTCTGCAGCACGCGGGCTCTATGGCGCAGGGTTCTGCAGGACAGATACTTAATTTAGCACCCCGTGTTCTGATCCAGCCGCCACACCAGCCGCGGCGCATCTGCAGACTGGTTCTGCTGCTCGGGTTTCCCTGGGACGGGTGCTGGCTTTTTGCATATAACCCGCACGGCCCTGCTGGCGCTCTCTGCCGTATCTTTCCGGATGAACCTTCCTCGCGCTCTCGTCTTTGTGTTGCTGGTGGCAGCAGCCCCCGTCCTGTTCTTGAACGATACTCGTCGCACACCCTCCAGCACTTATCGCCTGCCCATCCGCAGCCACAGCCCGCCCGGCCGTGCCTACCACTCCCCGCCCAACGGTTCTTACCACCGGGTTGCCGCCCCAGAGATCAACACGGACGTGTTTCTCGCTGCCGAAAACACGGTCCATGCCTTCGAAAAAGCGCTTGCCCGCTTCCCGTATCTCTCCAACCGCTCGGCGGTTGAACTTGCCAGCCATGCCACCAACTACACCAACTCCTTGATCGGCAAGGAGTGGCTCAAGGAATACTTTGCATTGGGCAAGAAGAACACCAAGAAGTTTCTCAAAGGCCCGGTCATGACCTGGCGCCGCCACCACACCAAGGGGACTGCCGTTCCTAGCAGCGAGTATGCCGACGAGCTGGATCCACCAGTAACAGCCCAGAACCAACTCAGCCCGTATCTTGACCAGCACCGCGTGTGCGACCCTCTGGAAATCACTCCGTTCTGGTACACGGGGTTCCGAGCAGAACACGGGGCCACGCTTGTCAACGACGTGACCATCACCCGCTCGTCCCAGATTGCGCGGTGCATGATGGGCAAGAGCATTGGCAGCTCGGGCACGGGCGGCGACTACCGGTGGGACAAGGTGTACCACATACAAACCAACTACCGCTCCGCCTTGTGGCCCAATGGCACCAGCTTCATGGACCCGCTGCTCCGGTACAAGGACTGGTGGAAGGGCACACCGCTCGAGTACATCCACATGGCCCGCAAAGTGACGCAGTTTGTCCGCGACATGTTGTCCTTGATGCGTCAGGACTATGGCACGCAGTTCTGGATTGGTTTGAACTACCCCACCAAGGCAGAACGGCGGTTTGCGTTGTTTTTGTTTGGCTTGGACATGTTGGGGCGGAACGAGTTGGCGGGCCAGGTGTACTTTGGCCACGGGAGATACTACAAGACAGCCCGGTACAAGGAGTACGTCAACCGACCCACGTCTCTCCATGTCCTTCCGTTCAAGCCGATTGGAGTGATGTTCGAGGGCGAGCTTCCTCCGGAAACACTCAACCGGATTGCCAAAACGTGGCACTTTCACGACGGCTACGGTTCGGGTCTTCCGGAGGGAGAGGCCATTGTCAACCTCCGCCCGGTGACGCCCATTCTCAGCGAGTCCTTGATGTTTTCCAACTTTGTCTACTGGGTGCCCGCCGACCCCACCTGCCAGATCCACGAAGACTGCATCGGCCCGGGGTTGATGGCGGGGGTGGGGTACCAGACACCGTACTGGCTCACCCCTCCTCTTGCAGCCATGGAGATGTTCAAGGGCACCGACAAGCGGGTGGACCACCGCGGCTGGCCGGTGTGGGCGTGGGGAGTCGAGCCGGACGAAGCATACACGTTTACGGACCAGGAGCTTGCGTCGCTCCGGGAACAGCGCCATCGGCTCGGGCAGATGTTTCTCGAGTTGTTGGGCGAGTGGGGCGTGTCGCGCAAGAACAACCCGCTTGAGCCGCTGTTCTGGGAGCTGCGCAAGTTGATGAAGCCGGCCGAGTACCCGCTGTACGGGTTTTCCTTGTTGCTCAACGCCACGCTTCTGGAGCTGCAGCGGGGGGTGTTTGACGGAGTGATGGTGCGGGTGATGGCTCTTTTCCGGGACTACCCCTCGGGCTGGGTGGATGTGGATCTCTTGCCAATAGCGATTTTGGGAGCGCTTGGGCACCCGGAACTCTGGGAGCAGTTGGCAGTGGCATGGGCTGTGTTCCAAGCAGAAATGGAGATTCACTGGAGTGAGTTGCGGGAACGGCACGCGGGAGGCAAGTCCGAGTGGGTGGGGCGGAAGGGGAAGCACTTGGTGGATAAGGTGAAGAGCGGGGCAGAGAGAGTGAAGCAGGGCGTGGAGTGGGTGAAGGGGCGGTTGGGGGCAGTAGCAGCCAAGCCGGCGGAGGGCAGGCATGCCGCCACCCGGACCCGTCCTGCGCCTCACGCCGTGCGGACCCTGACGGCTCTCCTGTAGTGTCCAATTGATGTGCGTTTCAGTCCACTGCCTTATCGCCAAACTCCGACGCACCGTGCTGCAGGTTGCGTCATTTCTGCAGTAGACTGCGCCCCCACGTGCCGCATCGCAAAACACTCGCCACTTCCTTCCTCCCCTCCCCTCCCCTCCCTTCTTCTCCCATGCCGCTGACACTAAACCAGGCCCTCTCGTGGATGGCCATCACCCGGATCACCTTCGAAGCCACCATCGAAGTGGTGTTCATCTGCCTCGCCGGCTACACGCTGGTGCGGCTCGGGCTTCTCGACCTGAACGCACAAAAAACCATCTCCAAGCTCAACGTGGACCTCTTCACGCCGTGCCTCGTGTTCAGCAAGCTCGCGCCGCTGCTCCTGTTGCGCAAACTTGTCGAAATTGCCGTGATTCCGATTTTCTACGTCGTGTGCACCGGCATCGCGTACCTCTGCCTGCGGCTCCTGGCACAGTTCTTCCGCCTCAACCCGGCGGAGCTGGACTTTGTGCTGGCCATGGCGGTGTTTGGCAACTCCAACTCCCTCCCCGTGTCCCTCACGGTGACGCTTGCGTACTCGCTCCCCGGACTCTCGTGGGACGACGTTGAGGACGACTCGCCCGACAAGATTGCCTCGCGCGGCATCCTCTACCTTCTCATCTTCCAGCAGTTGGGCCAGGTGGTGCGCTGGCTGTGGGGCTACAACACCTTGTTGCGCAAGCGCGACCCCAAGGAGTTGACCGCGTGCTTGAGCAACTGCAACGGCGAAGAGGAGCTGTTGGTGAGAAGCCGCACCTCCAGCTACACCGAGGAGACCGCCGAGGTGGAAACCCCCGTGCACTTGCCGGAACAGCACACTGGTGTGCGCCGTCTCCTCAACTCTCGGCCGGTCCGGGCCACGCTTGCGTTCATGAACCCGCCGCTCTACGCCATGCTTGCGTCGGTGGTGGTGGCCTCGGTGCCGCCGATCCAGCAGGCGCTCTACACCGAGGACCTGTTCCTCAACAAGACGCTTGTGAGTGCCATCGACGAGCTTGGCATGGTGTCCATCCCGCTCATCCTCGTTATTCTCGGACTGAACCTTGCGCCGAGCAGCGACGTGCCGCCGCCTCTGCGCCACTACTCACGGATTCTCGTGGCCCTGTTGCTTCTGCGGATGATTCTCCCGCTGTTGGTGTTGCTTCCGGCCATTGCCGTGGTGGTGAAGTACCTCCAGATCAGCATCCTCGACGACCCTATTTTCCTTCTCGTGGCCTTTATTCTCACCATCCTGCCTCCGGCCATCCAGCTCTCGCAGATCACCCAGTTGAACGGGATCTTCCAGCGCGAAATGGCGGGCGTGTTGTTCTGGGGCTATGTCGTGTTGACCTTGCCCACCACCATTGCCATTGTCGTGAGTGCCTTGGAGGTGTTGGAGTGGGCCATGGAGGGCCAGATGGGCCACACATAGTTCGATGGCTACTCTTCCCGTCAGGCCCTACTCCATCTGCTCTGGGATGTGCTATCTTTATCATTTCCATATCCCATCCCTATCTACAACCCGATATTCGGTCTCAGGAACAAACCACGAACCCGGGCACCCCATGTCGGTGCTTCTGTCGGCTGGGGCTCCGCGCCCAGGCTGGCCCGGTATCCCTCCATGATGTCTTCTTGGTTCCGCCGGTACTGTTCGTCGGCCATGTCGCCGTAGTCCCGGTAGGCGGCAGTGCCGGTGGGCAACTGCAACTCACGAGTGCCTCCTTCCAAGTGCCTCAACTCCCGGTTCACCACTTGCTGTGCTTCAGCAGCCACGGCCGAGTGGATGTGAACCACCTCGTCGTCCTCAAGGTACTCAAACAGCTTCAATCCAAGCTTCCCCCGCAACCACTCAAAGGCATCGAGATAGGTCAACGCAAGCGGGATGAGAATAAAGCGCGGGAGCCAGGTGTTGAAGTCAGCACCCCACTCCGTAAGCTGGAGCAGCGGAGCAAAAAACGTCTCGAACGCCAGCGTGGGGTCCACAAGAAGAGTCAAAAAGTTGTAGCTCAACGGAAGCGTGAGGCGGCAGGCATAGGAGGCATAGAAAAAACACGCCACGGGGGAGGAGTTGCCGTGCGAGAGCTTGAACCGAAGTCCGAAGAGCTTGTTGCGCGAGAGCAGCACGAGCGAGCACCAGCACATGTACGAGAGAAAGAGGGTGCTGAACAAAGCCCGTCCCGGGAAGCTGTGGTTGAGCTTGGTGACGGCCACATCCACAATCGAAAGACGGGTGGAGTGCACCATTTCCAGCCACACAATCAGCACCGAGAGAACGGTAAGCACCGCCAGACAGAAGCGGTAGACCCACGGCATGAGCTGGGCGTGGAGAAGATACCGGAGGCGCGGGGTGAGTCTGTTGGCCTCGAGTCTGAACGTGAGCCGGTCGGTTGCTCCGAGAATGTCCTGGAGCCGGACAACGGTGTGGAGGTACTGGTGGAACTCCAGCTGGGCGGCGAGAAACCGAAACACGTGTTTGTTGAGCGAGTGCTGGAGATCGGCCATGGAGGCGGTGCTGACAGTGGGCGCCGAGGTGGCGGTGGCACGGCCAATGAACTCGGGCGGCACCAGAGCCACCAACTCGGCAATCCACGCCAGATACTCGTACAGGAGCTCGCTGCTGCCCTGCACCACCCGCTGGGCCGTCACCAATTCGTTCACCCGTTCCTGGACACCGTCGCGGGCATCTTCCAACCGGTCGTGGGACTCCAAAATCGACTCGTAGGCGTCCTGGAGGTGGGACCCAAACAGCGCCCGTTTCCACAACCCGCGCGGAAGATTCACCAATCCGAAACTCATGAACCACGTCGCGAGAAGAAGCGAGTAGCAGTGGGAAAGCGTCATGGCAAGCAGCTTCAATCCCTTGGCGCTGAGGTGCTGGGTGAGCACAAGGTACACCACGCCAAGAAGCCCCACGGCAAGGAGCACGCCCTGGAACTTCAAGTTCAGCCGCACCAGGTCACGGAGACGGAGCGCGGCGCCGCGGTAGCCCGAGTCATAAAAGTCCTGGAACAACGGAAGCACGGCCCAGGTGAGACCAAACGCCAGCCAGTAGTTGACCTTCCAGAGCACCGAGAGAGTGGAGGTGGGGAGGGTGTACCACGCGGGATCGTGGTGGCTGGACACGAGGTCGAGCGGGAGAAGAAAGACGATGGAGATCGGAATGTAGAGCGAGAGAACAAGCGGGAGCGTGAGGTACGGCGGGTGGCGCACAAGCGTGAGGAATCGGTTGGTGGCAAGCACCAGCACCCCAAACGCCACCACGAGAAGACCGTACGAGCAGAGCATGAGGTGGCGGAGTTGGCGTGTGTGTACAGGTTGCGTATACATCCGTGCACCTGGGCCGCGACACATCCGTGCACTTCGGGGCACACCCGTGCACCCGCCGCCTAGCCTCCGTACACCTCGCGCTCGACCCGGCTCAACACCTCCTGGAGGCGGTCCGCGTCGGAGGGGTCCACGCGTGCGAGGGGGTGGTCGGCCACCTCGGTGCTGCGTTCCACGGCCTGGGCGAGCTCGCGCCACCACTTGGCCTCGCCGGAGCCCACCACCAACGTGTAGGCATCGCCCGAGCGGCCGGCGCGGGCTGTGCGGCCCACGCGGTGCACGTACTCGCGGGCGCTGTTGGGGAGCGAGTAGTTGACCACACACGTGAGCAGCGGGAGGTCCAAACCGCGAGCCACAAGATCGGTGGCCACCAACACCCGGAGTTCTCCTTCTTCGAACTGAGCAAGGAGTTTCCGGCGCTCGCCGATTCCCATGCTTCCCGTCACTGCAGCCACGGAGCTGTCTGGGTCGAGCAACTGCAAGACGCGTGCAAGACGCAATGCGTCCTCGTTCGATGCTGCAAACACAAGCGCGCGGCCGCCCACGTGCTGCAACACCTGCTGGAGAAGCAACGGCCGGAACGGTTTCTGGGACGCCAGCGAGAGCGAGGCAGTGTGTTCGTGCAACAGCAGAGGCACGGAAAACAACCGTTCGGCGCCACCCACGTTGAGCACACGGGGGCGGTGGAGACTGAGCGCGGCCCACTTGCCTGCGTCCAGAGCAAGGGTGGCCAGAAACACAAGCTTTACGGGCGGGCATACGCACGGCGGCGGGGCCGGCATGTGGGACGCCACCACCTGAGTCCACTCCTGGAACAGCTGCAGAAGAAGCCGGTCTGCCTCGTCAAGCACAAGAAACCGAAGGTGGGCAAGCAGGAGCAGGCCGTGTGCAAGGTGGTCGACAAGGCGGCCCGGCGTGCACACGACAATGTCGGGCACCGACTGGGCAAGCCGGGCGGCCTCGGTCAGAAAACTCGCGTCGGATCGGAGAGCAAGGGACACCAAGGGCGTGCCCTTGGAAAGGGCCTCGAGCGTGGCGCGCACCTGGGTGACCAAGGGCTTGGTGGGCACAAGCACCACGGCCCGGAGCCGGGGAACAACGCGGGCCGCAAGAGTTTGCACGATGGGGACGCAGTAGGCAAGCGTCTTGCCGGAGCCGGTGGCGGCAGCCACGAGCGTGTCGCGGAGAGCGTCGGGCGCAGTCCGAGCGAGTTCGGGCATGAGGGTCTGAAGCACCGCCACCTGCACGGGGAATGCGTCGCGGGCACCAAGGGCCTCGAGGTTGTTGCACAACAGAGGCGCCACACCAAGCGACGAGAAGGTTGCAGTCTGTTGGTCTTGGAACCGCGTGGTTTCGCCGAGCCGGTCCAAGCTCGGAGCAGCGGCCTTGAAAAACGGCACCCGTTCGCTGTGTGGTTGCAAGGAGGCAAGGGGAGCCGACGCAGGCGCCTCGACCGGTGTTTCTTCGATCACCAGGTCAGTTTTGGCCAGTTTGTGGAACCGGCCCAAGACCCCCTCGTGCTTGTCCTCCCGTTCACGCTTCAGGCTGCTCATGGCGGTGGGTGTATATATTTTTTTTCCACCTCATCGATGCGTGTCTCCTTCTCCGCGCTTGGCCGTCTGCTGTGGAAGGGCCCGTTCATCGTGCCGTTGCCGCTTGCCGAGGCACTCAAGAACAACACCCCGATCCGCACCAACGCGCGCGCGTGCACCATCATCCCGCAGATGGTGGGGATCAAGTTCCAGGTGCACAACGGGAAGGAGTACGTGGCGTTCGAGGTGAAGGACGAGATGGTGGGCCACAAGTTGGGCGAGTTTGCGCCCACGCGCAAGAGCTTCAAGTACCAGTATTCCAAGAACCGGTGAGGTGTACATATTATGCAGGGACGTATGCAGGGACATGTGCAGGGACGCATGCAGGGTCCACACGCACGCCCACCAATACAGATCCACGTTGTCACTCGCGCCGCCCGCCGGCGGGGTTGCTGAGGCGCTCCTCGCGGAGCGCGCCGGTGCGGTCTTCGCTTCCGCACTCGCCCCACCCGGCAAGCCGCACCACGCAGCACGTGGCGTTGTCGTCGCCGCCCACGTCCTCCACGTACCGCACCACTTCCTGGGCACACATTTGGGGCGTGGCGCGCTGGATCCCACGGTGGGTCACGGCCGAGTTGATGATGTCCACCAACTCCTGGTCCAGCATGACGGCCGTCACGCCGTCCAGCACGAGCGCAATGAACGCGGCGCTCTCGCCGTCGGGGTAGTTGATGCCCAACCGCTTCATGCGGTCGGCTGGCCCCACATACAACAGCCGGAGCTCGGGCTCGGCCGACACGCCCAGGCCCTTGCCAGAAATGTCTCCAAAGGCCCGGGTGTTGGCAAAGTTGAGAAAACGCTCCTCGCCAAACAGATCCGTCATGATGAGAGAGCGGGCATTGAGCCGAGCTGCCTCGGCCGGGTTCAGTGGGTGGTGCAGCGATGTGAGGGGCACAGCCGTGCCCTGCCGCGTGCAGAGCACGGCGCGGGTGTCGCCCACGTGGGCAATCACCACCTTGGACACCGTGCCCTTGTCAAAAAAGTATCCCTCTGGCGTCTCCACGTTGTAGAGATAGGCCAGCGTGCAGGTGGAGCCTGCGTGGTCTACATGGCTAAAGTATTCGTAGTCGGTCGCAAGATATGCCTGCGGGAGTCGCGTGGCAAGGTCGTCGGTGAAGCTGAGAGCAGCAGGGGTCTTGTCTCCCATCCGTTCCCACCGGGCCTTGCTGCGCCGGCTCCAGACCTTCCAGTATCCACCCACGTCGCGGGCATAGTTTCTGGAGAGCTGGGTGTAGGACTCGAGCGACGGCTGGCAGGTCTCGACACGGGCTGCAAGCTCGGTGGCGAGGAATTGCAGGCACTCGTCGCCGCCGTGACCGTCCATGACGTGGAACAGAAACACCGGGGGAGACGGCGTGGCGGACGACAAGGGGAGGTCCAAGATGGCAGCAGCGTAGCGGTCCTCGTTGTACGGCCGGTCGACCCGCGACAGACAGTGGCCAAAGACATACGGCGTTTTGAGGATGTTGAGCTTGAGCACGCCCTGCGGAGTGGTGTACGCAAGCTTGGTGGAGATGCGCCGCCACAAGCGGGGGGCAGCCCGAGGGACCTGGGGAGCCCGCGGAACCCAGCGGAGGAGCATGTGTACGTGGAGATGCGCGGGTGTGCGGGAACCGATGTGCCGCGGGTGTGCGAGGACCACGGGCCACGTGACCTCGGTGTCTGCTCCGAAGCGCATCTCTATCGGGATCCCGGTTTGCACTGTGGCTCGCGGGGACGCCGTCCACATGCCCCGGTCGGCGAATTCCGGCGCGGCACCCCGCCCTTCTCCGTGGCAACACGGCGCTCGGCACGGCACCGCTTGGCCCATCCTCTGCACGGATTCACCACTGTGGCGCGCCCAGCGTGCGTGGTAGTGAGCACGCGCCCGAAAAATGAGTCACGTGCGATGACACGACGCACCTGTGGCACCGGGCTGCATGACAGCATGCACAGCCCGCAGGCTTTGCCGTTGGCCAGCGGTCCCCCCGGGCGCGGAGCCAGGACCCTGGCAGCCGGACCGGAGCCCTGGCAGCACGGGCTCCTGCCATGGACCCTTTTTCTGCACCCCAGCACGCCCCCGCTTCCGTGTGTCGCGCCTTGGCACACACGTCCACCGCGCGTGCACCTTCTATGCATACGTTTTTTTTCGCACGGCTGCATTGACGTGCAGCTGTCAGTGCCGTGGTAGCAGGATGACAGGCCGGGTATAAAAGCCGCAGTGCCAGCGCCTCTGTGTCCCGCCACCAATGCTGCTCAAGAAGCTCTTTGCCACCCCCTCGGTCCTGGTGGACCCGGACTCGTCGTCGCTGGACGAAGCGTTGGTGAGCACCGACAAGAACACCAAGGAAATCGGCTACCTCTCCGC
Source organism: Limtongozyma cylindracea (assembly GCA_030572215.1). Taxonomy (NCBI): domain Eukaryota; kingdom Fungi; phylum Ascomycota; class Pichiomycetes; order Serinales; family Debaryomycetaceae; genus Limtongozyma; species Limtongozyma cylindracea. Next base: position 14,924 of record JAJLZO010000192.1, read on the forward strand.
CACCGGGCTCATCTGCAACCGGATGCTCGGAGCCGGCATTTTCCTGGTGTCCTCCACCATCTACCTGCTCTCGGGCTCGGTGGGCACGGCGCTCATTCTCTGGTTTGTGGGGTCGCTCATTGCCCTTGCGGGTCTCTTGGTGTACATGGAGTTTGGCATTGCCATTCCTCGCAACGGCGGTGAAAAGAACTACCTCGAGTTTGTCTACACCAAGCCCCGGTTTCTCATCACCACCATGTACGCGGTGTATGTGTTTTTCCTTGGCTGGGCAGCCGGCAACTCCATCGTGGTGGGCGAGTACCTTCTCAACGCGGCCGGGGTGGAGGCGGGCCGCTGGAACCTGCGCGGCATCGGCGTGGGTGTGATCACCTTTGCGTTCTTGTTGAACGGCGTGAGCGTGAAGGCCGGCTTGTGGCTCCAGAACTTGCTCGGCGTGTTCAAGGTTGTGATTGTGCTTTTCATCAGCGTCACCGGCTGGGTTGCGCTTGGCGGCGGTCTCAAGACCAACGACTTCAAGCCCACCCACAACTTTTCCAATGCCTTCAGCGGTGCCACGCCCAGCGGCTACGGAGTGGTGAACGCCTTGTACAACGTCATCTGGCTGTACGTGGGCTACCTGAACGCCAACTACGCGTTGGGCGAGATCAAGAACCCGCACAAGACGCTCCGCGTGGCGGCGCCGGCGGCGTTGATTGCGCTCAGTGTGATCTACATGTTTGTGAACATTGCCTACTTTGCGGTGGTGCCCAAGGACGTGATCAAGGGCTCGGGCCGCATTCTCGCAGCCGACTTTTTCCGGATTGCGTTTGGCGAGACGGCGATGAAGGCGTCGCTGGTGTTTGTGGCGCTTTCGGCCTTGGGCAACGTGCTCCTGGTGATCTTTTCGCAGGGCCGCATTATCCAGCTGTTGGGTCGCGAGGGCGTGCTCCCGTTTCTGCGGTTCTGGGCCACCTCGCGGCCGTTCAACCTGCCGTTTGTCGGGCTTGCGCAGCACTGGATTGTGTGCGTGGTGACGATTCTTGCCCCGCCGCCTGGGGATGCGTACAACCTTGTGATGAACCTCGTGCTGTACCCGTTGAACCTTGTCAACTTGCTTGTGGCGGTGGGGTTGTTGTACCTCCACTACCAGAACTACAAGGGGGCGATTGAGTGGAAGCCCAAGGTGAAGGCCACCGTTCCCATCACCTTCTTCTTTGCGCTTGCCAGTTTGTACCTTGTGGTGGCGCCGTACATTCCTCCCACCAACGGGGAGAACGTGTACAAGGACTTGCCCTACTGGATCCACCCGGTCATCACCTGGGGCATTGTTGCCGTGGGTCTTGTGTACTGGTTGGTGTGGGCGGTGGTGTTGCCGCGGGTCGGTGGTTACCAGTTGGTGGTGAGAGAGGTGGTTGGTGAGGATGGGTTCTGGAGAAACCAGATCATCAAGGAGGATCTCCACGAGGGCACGGGCACGGTGACCGTGGACACCTACACCACGGGGATCACCGAGGAAAAGAGCGGCGAGGCGTAGGCCACGGTAATGTATCATTCACGTTGACGGTGCTGCGGCCTCTGGTCATCACGCCTGCGATCACGTTATTCCCATCTCGTTTTCATGGGTGCTTCTTGCAAGGACCAGAAAACGGCGGTGGCCATCTGTCTCCAGCGGTCGCCGTGCGTGTTGATCGAGCGGCACACTCCCAAGGAGTGCTTGGAGACCCCGGAGTTGGCGCGCGAGTTGCCCAACCTCTGTATCCAGCAGTTCCGGGCCTTTCTTGACTGCAAGCGCGGGATGGTGGACATGCGGAAACGCATCAAGGGCAACGGGCCGTTGAGCACCGGGCGGTACGACGAGCAGTACGAGCGGTTGAGCACCGGCCAGTTTGACCCGCGCGAGGAGATGGACAAGTTGCGGCGCTTGGACGAGGCCAACGTGTGAGCACCGGCTGGCGGTGGCCGGCGTGTGCGGGAGTGTACATATCAAATTAAACGGTGTAACGCGCGGACCATCTTCACGCCATGCTCTTTCTCCCGGGTGAACCCAACCCCGTCCCCGGGTGCATGACCCAATGCGTGTACGGCGGAGAGCCGCTCATGGCGTACACGCTGGGCAACCTGCTCGTGGTGCTACGGGGCACGATGCTCCTCCAAACCATCATCCAGCCCAGCGACATGGGCGCGGTGGCGTTCGACGCGCAGGCGCGGTTGGCAGTGGCCACAGGCACCCAGGTGCTCCTCTACCAGGTGGAACACCCCGGCATGGCCACGCCGCGGTGGGAGCCCGCCGGCTCGGTGGAGGGCGGCGCCACGGTCACGTGCGTGGGGTGGTCGGCGCACGAGCTTGTGGCGGGCACGACGAGCGAGGTGCGGATCTGGGCGGTGCACGACGAGTTTGGCCGGCTCACGCTCGCGCCGCTCTGGGCCATGGAGCACCCCGGGCCGGTGCACGCGGTGGCGCTTGCCGACGACCTGCTGCAGCTTGCCACGGCGAACCGCTACCTGCCGGTGGTGAACGTGTGGCGGCGGCTGTGTTTCGATCCCGACAATACGTGGTATGAGTTGACGTGCGTGCGGCCCGGCGAGGCGGACGTGGCGCGGCTCCAGTGGCGGCCGCCCATGGACGAGGCGCTCCCCACGCTCTACGTGTACACCGCCGACGGCTGGGTGCACCTCTACACGCTGTACGACGCCGACGGCCGGCACCTGGTGGCGCGGTGGGGCCAGTTCGAGGGCAGCGTGGTGGTGCCCGGGAACAACGGGACAGACCGGTTGATCGGCGCCGAGCCGTTGGCCAGGCTCACGGTGCTCGAGCACGTGGGCATCGACCCGCCCCGGCGGATTGTCGCCACACCCGGCTCGATCCACGCGCTCCCGCACGCCTTCCCGCGCCCGCACCGGTTTCTCCGGCACGCAGCGCCGGTCACGTGCGGCTCAACGGCTTTTTTGGCGGTGCACGACCCCGCCCACCGCACCGTGCGCCAGGCGGCGGTGGAGCAGTCCGGCTCCGGCGCCGAGGCCCGGCTCGTGGGCGTGCACACCGGCATGACCAAGTCGGTCCGGCACCTTGCCCGGACGCGCGACGGCGCGGCGGTGCTTGCGTGCCTGCGGTTTGCCGACGACAACGCCGTGTGGGTGCCCCGCGAGTACGGCAGCGGGGTGACGCTCCGGCGCATGTGTTCGCTTGCCACGTCGCAGCCGATCCTCCACGCGTGCGTGGCTCACGGCGGGCGGTACGTGGTGGTGGTGACGGCGGCTCTGATGGAGTTTTACGAGTGCCGTGTGGGGCACGAGGGAGTGCGGTTGGGGTCGGTGCCGCTTGAAGCGGGTCACCTTGCGCTCACGCTTGTGCTTCTCCCCGGGCCGGAGCTCGCCGCGGTGGCGGTATTTCGTTCGTCTGCCGTGGGCGGGGTCTTGGAGCTTGGTAGCGGGGTGGTTTCCCAATTGCAGGTGCCGTGGTTCGTGGAGGGTGAAGTAGATGTGGCGACGCCGGTTGACCCGGTGGGGCGGGCGCACGCGCCGGACGAGGACGTCTTGGCGGTTGTCTCCGGGAGCCGCGTCTTGTTGTTTGGCGGCAAGGTGGCCGGGGTCGAAGCCACTCTTCACCAAACCCAAACGGTTGGCATACAGCTTCAAGCCCCGAAAGTCGTACGGCTGCTGCTGGCGCACAAGCTCGCGGTGGCGGGCAACGGCGAGCTCTGGATCTATGACGCGCGGGGCGGGTTGGAGTTCCACACGGCCATTGCCGACGTGTCGGACCTTGACTGGATCAGCACGCCGTCCGGCGAGCTGCTCTTGGCGGTGGGCACTCCGCGCGAGGTGTGGGTGTACCTGCAGTTGCGTCGGGACTACACCAACACCCACCCAGCGTACGCCGTGGTGCGGGAGCTCCCGATCGTCCACACGGCGCACACTCTCGGGGACAACGTGTGGCTTGGAGACGGGCTGGTGGTGGTGGCGCTGGGCAACCAGATGGCGGTCATGGACCGGCGGTTGGGGGACGTGGAGCTGCGGTGGCGCGAGGCGGTGGGGCTGCGGGAGTTGCGGACGCGGGACGTGTTCCACCTCGCGGCGGCGTTGAACGGACCCTTGCCGGCGTACCACCCGCAGGTGCTCGTGCAGGCGGTGTTGGGCGGGATTCCTGGGGTGGAGCGGGTCTTGCAGCGGGTCTTGGCGTGGGTGCGAGCGGAAGACGCGGGGGAGTCCGCTGCGCTCGACTACTTCATGCAAGACTGCTGGTGGGGCGGCGAGGAGGTAGTGCGGGAGGGCGTGGAGGTGCCGGGCAAGGTGGATCGGTGGCGCCTGCCGGGGCCGCACACCCGCGAGGCTCTGCCCGGGATGCAGCTGGGCGAGGCGGTGATCCTGGCGTTGGAACTCGCGCACCTCGGCGCGCGGCTCCAATCGGTGACGGTGCCCCATCTCCTGCGCCACCAGCAGGCGACGTTGGTGCTGTTGGTGGCCGCGTTGGAGAGTTTGGTGCCGCACGCGCGGCTGCTCGACGCCCATGCGCAGCGCTTCTATGTCGGGTACCGGCTTGCCCGGACCCACCAGGCGGCGGTGCTGATGCGGGACGTGTGCTACGCGCTCCATCTGGAGCTGCAGGGTGCACTCTGGGAGATGGTGTGCGCCAACCAGCTGTGGCGTGTTTTGGTGCAGACACGAATGGTGATGTGGGGCAGCGCCGAGATGGTGGCGGCGGCGCTCGAGGTGTGTGCGCGGGTGGAGTGGGCACGGAACAAGGACCCGTGGACCTGCGCGGTGATGTTTTTGGCGTGCGGCAAGAAGGCAATGGTGCAGGGGGTGTGGCGGGCCTGTGCGGGCCACCCAGAGCAGGCCAAGATGACGGCGTTTCTAGCGCACGACTTTGGGGAGGAGCGGTGGCGCGTGGCGGCGGCAAAGAACGCGTACGTGCTCTTGGGCAAGCACCGGGCCGTGGACGCGGCGGTGTTTTTCCTTCTCGGGGGGTACGTGGCGGACTGCTGCCGTGTCTTGGGGCGGCTCGGCGAGCGGGAGTTGGCGCTTGCGGTGGCGCGGGTGGCAGCGGACGGGAATGGCGACGGGTGTACGGGTGTGCAGCTGCATGACGCACGCGGCGCGCGTCGCCTGCAGGTGGCGTGGACCAATCAGGAGGCGGTTCGGGTGGCACTGCGCGAGTGGGAGCTGGGCGACATGTGGGAACGGCTCTGGCGGGACCGCGTGGCGGGCGCGGCCTGCATGGTCTGGGATGGCACCGACCCGGCGGTGCTCCCGTTGTACGTGCTGCTCCGGGACGCGGTGGGGCGTGAGCCAGACGAGTCTGTGCTCGTGTCTCAGGCGGCTCGCCTGCTCTGCCGCATGGGTTGTGACACACTTGCCCTCGCAACCGTTGCCACCTTCGGCTTTGGCCGGGAAGGCGGCCGCGAGCTGCCTCCGCCTGGCGTTGCTGCAGCGACCCTCGCGCCGCCGCCAGCCCAAGCGTTTGCCGAGATGGACATGCTGGCGTTTGGTTGGTGAGCCGTGGGTGCAGCGCGGTGCAGCGGCCCGCAGGCAGGTGCAGCCGGGCGCTTTTTGCGGGTGGTGCGTCACCGTGCATGCGGGCATGTTCTGCGGGCTGCCCCATGTACGCTAGCGCCGGTGCGGATGGTGGGGCGGTGGGGCGGTGGGGGTGTGGAGCCGGCCGTGGCGTGGTGCGGGGGCTGGACGTGGCGGCGGCGCCTGGGGCAGGCGGCGGTGGTCCCAGACCGCTTGCTCCAGGCGCCGTCAAACGCACGCGCGCCCCTACGCGCACATCCACGCGCAGGCTGGCCAAAGCATGACACAGCACTCATGCATGCTGACGCCCTTGTATGCACCTGCCCATCCGTTCCGATGAGATGCATCACTACACCTCCTGCCTACCCCAAAACTATATAGCCCGTGGAGTCCCCCTGGTGGCGCCCCACTTGCCAATGGACCACTTCCTCAGCCACTTTGCGTGGTACCTCATCTACGGCAATCGGCTGCCGGTGCCGCCGGTGCTGCCGGAGTTCCACACGTTGGTCACGCTGCTTGCACGGCTGGCCCAGGTGCTGCCGCTGGTGACCATCACGGCGCTCTACTTTTTGCAAAAGATCGCGCCGCAAACCGCCGCCGTGGCCAGCAAACCGCTCACCAACCCCATGATGCAGACGCTGTACTTGAAGGTGGTGGCCTCGCTCACACTTGCCAACAAGACCCTTGACGACGCCAGCTACACCACCAAGCTGTGGGCGCAGATTGCAAACGTGACCCTTGTCAAGCTCGCGCGGGCCGAGCGCAATGCCCTTGCCAAGCTCCGCTGGCGCTTGACCCTCAGCGAACGCGAGTGGCTGCTGTGGCTCGAGTTTGTGCTGTACATGCTGACGGTGTTGGGGCTCGGCGACGTGCGGGCGATGATGGAGGGCACGGCTCCCAACACCGCCCCGGCGTACGTGTCGCCGGTGTACGTGTCGCCCATGGTGCCGCCGCCCCACTACCCGGCCATCCTGCCGGTGGAGACGCCGGTGCCCCGATCGGCGCCGCAGCTCCCTCCCATGGTGCCTCCTGTGCCGTATTTTGTGGTGCCAGTGTTCCGCCAGCAACAGCCCACCCCGGCCCTGCCGCATGCATGGGTGCAGGTGCTGCAGCAGTATCCGCTCACCCCATCAACCCCGCCGCATGCGAGAAAACGACTTGCGGTGCACGCTCTGCCGCTCTGGAGCCGCAACACCAGACGCTGCGGGTAAATAATGACTGTAATGAAGTGCATGAGACAAAAGTGCAGCGGGCTGCATGCAGCGCAGCGCGTGGGAGTGCAGCGCCGTGCAGCACGGTGCCGCGGCGCGCATCCCCGCCCCGTAGCTTCCGGCACGCCGTGCGTGGTTTCCGGCACGCCTGCCGCCCGCGCCTGCGCACAGAACACCGCGCACGGAACAGGGGTCTATTCTGGGACACCGCACGGAAACACCGTCCGCTGCATATCTACGCCTGCACGCTGGCGCCAGCGTGCTCTATGGCCGCTACAAGCTGCGACACCACCTGCCGATCCACAAAGGGGCTGTTCACCACCACGCGGAAGAACTCGCCGTGGGGGCCCACGGCGTAGTCGATGAGGAACTTGCCCAGGGCGTGGAGCTGCTTGGCAATCCGCCGCGTCGTGGCCAGGTTGCGTTCCGCCGCGCCAAACTCCCCGTCCGGCTGGTGGTAGAAACACACCTGCAAGCACGGCGGCGGGTACGGCCCAACAAGCAGAAACGTGCTTTTGCCCCGCACAAGGTCGGCAAGATGCACCGCGGATGCGTATGCCTGGTCCACACGTGCAGCAAACCCAGCGTTGCCGTAGCAGACCCATGCGAGGTACATCTTCACGCTGTCGCCCCGCCGCCCGCACGCAAGCGTGCCGTCTGCAAGGTCGTAGTCCTCGCCGTGGAACAAGTAGCCGGCCAGAAGACTGTTCAACGCCGGCAACACCCGCCGGTCCGGCACAAGGAGAAACAGACACGTCGTGGGCACCCCGAGCATCTTGTGCGGGTTCAGCGTCACCAGGTCCGCAAGCTCGGCCCCGGCAAGCTTGTGCTGGTGGGCCGCGCTCCACACCATGTTGCCGCCCCACAGCCCGTCCACGTGCATCCAGATGCGGTGCTTGGTGCAGCACGCGCGGACCCCTGCAAGGTTGTCAAACGCGCCGTACACCGTGGTCCCGGCCGTGGCCACCACGGCAATCGGCTCGAGACCCGCAGCAACAGCCCCCACCACCTTGCGCTCCAAGTCCGCCAAGTCCATGCTCCCCGCCGCGTCCACCGCCACCCGCACCACGCCCTCCTTGCCCAACCCCATGAGAATCGCCGCCTGCTCCACGCTGTAGTGCGCATGCTCGCTGCACACAATACAATACCGACCCTGGTTCCCGCCCGTGCGTACCGTCTGGTCGTGCAGCACTCTGGCCATATGCAAGGCCGTCAAGTTGGCGTACAGCCCGCCGGGAAACGTCAAGCCGCCGGCATGGGCGCCGTGCATGCCAAACACCCGGGCATACGCCTGGGCCACGTGCGTCTCCACCACCAGAAGCGCCGGCAGCACCGTGTACACATGGACGTTGGTGTTGAGCACCGCGAGAAGCAACTCCAGGGCCACCCCCACGGGGTTGGTCAGAGCGTAGAGCTTGTCGAGAAAGCCTGGGTGCCACGTGTTGACGGAGTTGGCGAGGATCAGCTTGAACTCGCGCACCACGCCCTCCACCCCGAGCCCGGTGCTGGGGGACACGGGGGCAAGAAGCTCGGTGAGCTCGGCAGGGGTCTGTGCCGGCCCGATGGTGGGAGCAATGGTGTCGCCGTGGACGGTGGCGCCGCGAACGTGCTCCACCACCACGGGGAGAAGCGTGGTGAGAAGCGAGGAGAGTTCGTCAGCAACAGCAGAGGAAGCCATGGCGGGGCAGGAGGAGGGGAGCGGGTCGTGGTAGACGCCACAGCACGTGCGCGTCACGTGCCGTCCTCGGTGCAGGAGACCGTTATGTGTCAGATCCCTGGCCCGCCCCGCATTACGTCATCGGGAGGGGGAGGCGCGGCAGAGCCGGCGTGCTGGGTACGTCAAGCATGTGTATATCTTCAGGGCGTGTGCGGGTCCTATTCGCTGGTGCTGGCGGGGTCCAGGGGCTCCGGTGCCTCCTCCTTGTACACTCTCCGCCGCACCTCCACGTCGCTCAACGCCGCCTCGTCCACAAACCACGTCACGCGGCCGGCAGCCCGCTCGTTGACGATCGACGCCGGGAGGCCCTTTTCCGGCCGCTCCATAATAGTCTTGACCACCTTGGCCTTGGTGGCTCCCTCCACCACAAACGTGACCCGCTGGGCGTGGGTCAACACCGGGATGGACAAGGTGATGCGTTCCTCGGGTCCGCTGGGGGCCTTCAGAATCGGCAACACCCAGTCGAGCTGTTCGCGCAACGCAGGGTCGCCCGGGAACAACAGCGCCACGTGGCCGTCCGGAGCACAGCCCAACAAGACGAGGTCCATCTGCGGGAGCTTCACCAGGTTCTTGCGGGCAAAGTTGTCGATGAGCACGCTGCCGTAGTCCTCGGCGCACTCCTCGGCATTGCCGGTCAACGTCTCGTCGATGGCGTACACGCGGGGCTTGTCGCTGAGGTGGTCGAACAACAACCGCTTGGCCTGGCCAAAGTTCAGCTCGTCCAGGCCAAACGGCACCATGCGCTCGTCCACAAAGTACACGTCCCACAGGCCCCAGCTGACGTCCTTGCGCGGAAGAAGCCCCTCGGCAAGGATCCGGAGAAGGGACCCGCCGGAAATGGCAATCTTGAACCGGCGGTCCTTCTTGCGCGCCAGCAGTGTCAGGCCCTGGCGCTGGTGGCGGGGCAGCGCGGGGGTGCCGGGAGCCAGCGGCGGGGGCAGCAACGTGGCGTTCTGAGCCGCCACCACGTGGTCGGCCACGGCGCACGCCACGCGATGGAACTCCGGGAAGGAGTACACGGTGGGCATCGAGGTTGTCATGAGAGCGGGTGGGATCGGTGGGCCGGGCGGGACGGCGTTGTTAGGGGGCGATGGACGCGGTAGGGGCACGCTGTGGGGCAGCCGGTGCGCGCACGCCGGTCGTGTCCCGCCGGTCGTGTCCCGCCGGTGCGCGCACGCACCAAACCCGCCAGCAAGCAAGCCCGCCATCCTGCCTCCACACCCATGCCCTCGCTCGAAACCATTGTCCAGGGCGTTGTGCCGCGCTTGCTGCCGGGGTCGGACTACGTGGGCGCTGTGGTGGCGGATGCCGAGGGCGAGGAGGTGGCCAGCTGTGGCGAGCACGTGCGGGGAGCGGCGCGCGCGGCCTGGAAGGCGGCCGGGGCAGGCCAGGCGGTGGTGGCGTGGAAGGGCTATGTGGTGTACGTGGTGCGTCAGGGGGACACGGTGGTTGGGGTGGTGACCAGAGGCAGTAGTTAATATACGGTGTTAAAACGGGGGAAACCGGGGGCCGCCCGAGCTGGGTCCAGGAAAGTCGGGGAAGCGAGCGCCCCCCGAACCGGACCCCGGAAAGCCGGGGAGCTGGGGGACACCCGTGCGCGATCCAGGAGCCCCGGGGAACTCCGGGGCCTCCGAGCCAGACCCAAAGAAACCGGGGAGCTGAGGACCGCCGGCGCCGGGAAAGCCTGGGTGCCCTGGTGCGCGGCGGACTCCGGGGCCACTGCTCCTGCTGCCCTGCCCCGGAAACTCGCTCATGTCTCCGTACGGCTCGTCGTAGCGCGCGCCCGCCGGGGCCACCCGCTCGCCCCCCGCTCCGAACAACGGGTGCTGCATCGACGGCACCATGCCGTTGTCGCCGCCGGCTCCTCCCTCCCTGCCCACGCCAGGGGGGTTCCGGTCACCGTCGCCGATTGCGGGCACCGCCGGCCACTCCGTGCCCCCCGCGCTGGCCCGGTTCTCGCGCAACAACTTGTGCTCGTCCTCAAACTTGGGAGGAGATGCCATGCTGCAATCGCCACCCCGCGCGTGACGTCATCGCTGGCTGTTCGTCGCTACCACCTGCAACGCCTGCTCGTCGCTACCACCTGCAACGCCTGCTCGTCGCTACCACCTGCAACGCCTGCTCGTCGCTACCACCTGCAACGCCCGCTCGTCGCTACCACCTGCGACGCCCGCTCGCCGCCCGCCCTACTTGCGCACCCGATCAAACTGCTCACCCCCAACACTCCCTCCGTCCATGCTCGCCCGGACCGCACGCATGAACCCGTCCCGGTCCTTGGCCATCTGGTTCGCCGCCTCCTTGTTCAACGGATCCATGGGATTCGGCGCCAGGAACAAATACTGCAACCCAATCAACACCAGCAGAAGACTGAGCGCCGGCAGCCAGTCCTCCCGGAGAATATTCAAACACACATTCCCCTCGTAGTCAAGATTCGGGTGGTAGATCTTCGCCGTGCACCGCACCTTGGGCGGCAGCATGGGATAGTTGTCGTCCACCAGCACCGTGAACGGAAACACCCCGCCCACATACGGCCCGTCCGGCGGCGTCAACTCCAACCGGAAGTTCATCGGGTCGCTGGGCGTGTCAAACACCACCTTGATGGACGGCGGCGTGTCGAGCGACGTGATGTCCTTCTGGACACGGAGCTGGGCCGGCGTCAGCAGCCGGCCCGAGGCCGCCGCAGCCGCCTCAGCCGCCTTTTTCTTCTGGAGCGCACGGATACCAAGCTGGAGTTAGTGGGCACGGGGATACGAGACCAAGGCATACCATAAGATGAGCGCGTGATGAGCCGGTGGCAACTCATCGCGCGCATGCAGGGTTCTTCCCAGAACGCCGCTTCCATGCAGGGCTTCGATCCCGCGCTCGGCGTCACCGCGGTGTCGCAGATCCTGCTCGAGCAGCAGGTGGCCGACGAGGCCGAGGAGATGGACCGCCAGCGGGCACGCGAGTTGGAGGAAAAACGCTTGGACAAGGCCCGCGCCCGTCTTGCTGCCTTGCGTGTCAAGCAGCGCGAGTTGGAGGAGCGGTTGGGTCCCTACACCAAGTTGAGCGTCCAGCGCCGGGTGCAGGCAGCCTTGGAAGAGGTGGAGCAGGACGCCGCGCTGGTGGAGACCGAGGTGGCAGGGATCGAGCGGCGGATGCAGGGAGGACCAGAGGAGGCAGAAACCGAACGCGAGTTCTTGATGCGGACCGGACAGCTGACGGGCTTTGGCACCAAGGGCGACTGGGAGGAGCAAGAGGGTGTGTCGCACCAGCTGTTGCGCGTGCCGGACGGAGAAGCAGAGGTGGTGGACGACGGCGATTTGGACATCTACCAACAGCGATACGCCGCCTGGGCCAGGGCAAGAGGCGGCCGCGACGACGGACGCAACCTTCCCGAGTACCGCCGCCCCCACCCCGCCACACCGTCGCTTGCGCTTTCCCCAACCTACTCGCTCCCCGGAGACCTCCACCCGCTGCTCTTTCCGTACCAAAAGACCTGTGTCCAGTGGCTCTACGAGCTCCGGGAACAGGCCACGGGCGGAATCCTCGGCGACGAGATGGGACTCGGGAAAACCGTACAGATTGTTCTGTTTCTCGCGGGGCTCCACCACCTGGGGCTCTGGGACAAGCCCGCGATTGTGGTGTGTCCCGCCACCGTGCTCCAGCAGTGGGTGAAAGAGTTCCACCGCTGGTGGCCGGCGTTCCGCGTGGTGGTGCTCCACCGCATCGGCAGTGGCTTCCACAAGTCTGAACTTCCCAGCGACCACCTCGACGGCTACCTCCTGGACCTGGAGCTTGCCACGCTCCTGCTGGCCCACCAGCTTGCCCAGAGCGTGGTGCAGCACGGCCACATTGTGCTCACCACCTATGCCGGCGTGCACAGCTACGCCAGCTGGCTCACGAAAATCGACTTTGGCTACGCCGTGCTTGACGAGGGCCACCGCATCCGCAACCCCGACCTGCTCGTGCTGCTCGACTGCAAACGGCTCCGCACCCGCAACCGTCTTATTCTCCTGGGCACTCCTATCCAGAACAACTTGGTGGAGTTGTGGCTGTTGTTTGACTTTGCCTGTCCCGGTCGCCTCGGCACGCTCCCGGTGTTCCAGCTGCAGTTTGCCGTGCCCATTCTGATGGGTGGCTATGCCAACGCCACCAACGTGCAGGTGGAGACCGCATACCAGTGTGCCGTGGCTCTCCGGGACTTGGTGACGCCGTACTTGCTACGCCGGGCCAAGAAGGACGTGGCCCAGGATCTTCCTGAAAAGCTGGAAATGGTGCTCTTTTGCAAACTCACCGAGGGCCAGCGAGAACACTACCGCCGATTCCTCAACCTGGCGGAGATGGAGCGCATCTCGAGCGGGAAGCGGCAGATGTTGTACGGCATTGACATTCTCCGCAAGATCTGCAACCACCCCGACTTGCTCTTGCTCTCGGGAACAAAGGCCCGGCCCGATGACTACGGCAACCCGGTGCGGCTGGGCAAGATGCAGGTGGTGGGCTCGCTTCTCACCCAGTGGCAGACCCAGAACCGCAAGGCGTTGGTGTTTGCCCAGACCCGCCAGATGCTCGACATTCTTGAGCTGTACGTGGGGCACTTGGGACTTGTCTATCTCCGCATGGACGGCACCACGCCGGTGCAGCAGCGCCAGCAGCTAGTGGAGCAGTTCAACACCGACCCGCACATTGGGGTGTTTGTGCTCACCACCAAGGTGGGTGGATTGGGGGTGAACTTGACGGGGGCGCTGCGGGTCATCATCTACGACCCGGACTGGAACCCCAGTACCGATCTCCAGGCGCGGGAGCGGGCGTGGCGGTTGGGCCAGAAACAGGACGTGGAGATTTATCGCTTGATGGTGGCCGGGCTGATCGAGGAGAAGATCTACCACCGGCAGATCTTCAAGCAGTTGTTGGCCAACAAGATCTTGAAGGATCCACGGCAGAAACGGTTCTTCAAGACCAACGAGTTGCACGACTTGTTTCTGCTCGAGGAGGAGGAGAGCGGGGAGATGGTGCCGCACAGCGACAGTTCGTTCCACAAGGTGGCAGCGACGGCCGGGGTGCTGAACATGGAAGAGTATCGCGGAGACGAGGGGGCGGGGAGTGGGGGGATCATGGAGAAGGTGTTTGATGAAGAGGGAGAGGGGGAGCTGGGAGTGGGAGGGACGGGAGCAGCGGTGGAGGTGGCCCAGAGAGAGGCTCGGATGGTGGCAAGCGAGGCCGTGGCGGCGGTGAAAAAACTGCGGCGGGAGACAAGGCGGGCTCGCGTGGGGGTTCCGACGTGGACAGGGAGACACGGGAGGGCTGGGAGAGTGGCGGGTGCTGCTGGGGAGAGTGCTGGGAACGCTGCTGGGCAAACGGTCCTGGCCCGTTCCCGGGTATCCACGCCCTCGGCGTCCACGCCTGTGTCCAGATCTGTGTTTGGGCGGGTGGGGGCGCCTCCACCCCGGATTCCGGCTGCACCCCGCCCCGGGCTTGAGGGCGTGGACGAAGCCTCGGTGGTGGCCAAGATGAAGGCGTTTCTCGTGGCACGGCCCCATGGGTTTGGCACGTCGCAGGAGGTGCTTGGGGCGGTGGGGGTGAAGATGACGGGGCATGCGGACGCGACGGCGGTGCGGCGGATGCTCCACCAGGTGGCGGACTGGGACCGGCAGCGGCTGGGGTGGGTGTTGCGGCAATAGAGAGGGTCTACAAAAAAGAACACCGTACCCGGGACTCGAACCCGGAATCTTCCGCTTAGGAGGCGACTGCCCTACCATTGAGCTAGCACGGCAAGTTTGTGCCGGAGAAAGGCCGAAGGTGTCACGGGCGGTTTGGTGAGATTGAGGAGCAGAATCGTTCGGAGTGGTCCTGTGTTGTCATGGCTGGAGCAGTTTATAGCTGTGACCGGATTCGTTTCGTCGTTCAACTCACACACTCCTATCTCCTGTATCAGCGGCTCTACCGGGGTTTCTTTCCAAACTCGCTCACTCGTGTATCCCGCCGGTCTTGCGCCCAGTCCCCCCGAACTCCCGTCCCAACCACCCCCTTCCCACTCCGAAATCCCCCTGCCCGCACTCACTCTCCCATCTCCTCTCCCTCCCACGGCCCCCACCTCGCTCGGACTTTCCCGAAGCGGGGGAATGATGTACGGCGCCTCCTGCATGCAGTCACTCCCCCGCTTCTCCGCTCCTTCTGCGTCCCCACACTACCCAACGCTTTCCCCATGGACGAATTCTTTGTGGACCCTGAGTCACCCTTCGAGGTGTACATCCGGATGAACGGCGATGCGGAGAAGGACTACTGTTTCACCGTCACTGCGGGCTCCACCTTCGAAGACCTCTTCAAGATCTTTGACGTGCTCCCGCTCCTGCTCCGGCCCTCCATCTTCTACCACCCGCGGCCGGTTGGTTTCCAGGTGAGTGTGGACCCGGGCTTTCTTACCCGTGAGGGTCTGTTGTTGTTCCACGGCACGGCGGCAGAGCCGGAGCACCTTGTCACCGTCCAGCTCACGGACGCCATCCACACCAAGTGTTGGCCAGGCCAGTTGATTGTGCCGGTGTGGGAGCACAACAGTTTCAACGACTACCTGGTGATTGCCTTTCTTGCGGCCTGGTTGTACACGGATCTTCCCGACGCCATTCTGCCCACTCCGGGCCAGTGCTTGACCAACCAGGTGGGGCGGCTTGCGCTGGTGGTGGTGCGGTACTTTGACGAAACCATGGCCCAGGAAATGCTTGACGAGAGCAACACACTTGCGACCGGGTGGCTGCAGTATGCCTTTTTCGCCATCCACCTTGTCAAGTGTCTTCTGCTCTACTTTCTCCTCTATGCCGGGGTGTTCAATCCCTACCGCTTTCTGTTTTTGGGGCGGCTTGTGCAGACGCGGACCGTGAAGGACTTGACCCGGGACGAGTTGGTGGCCATTGGGTGGACGGGTCTGCGCCGTGCCATTCTGAACGAGTACCGCGAGTACTACCGCGAGTACTACATCAAGCTCCACGGCGGCATTATTCCTGCCTCCAAGGCGGGGTTGTTCAAGCAGTTGACGAGCATGGGGGTTGTTTTGGGCAAGGGCGAGGGGTTTGACACTCCGATAGATGCCAAGCCTGAGGATGCGGATCCCCGCAAGTTTGTGCTTTCGTTTGACTACCTTGCCAAGGTGGGAGATGAGTTTGAGAAGCAGTTGGATGCGGGGGACAACGAGGCGGAGCAGGTGAAGGAGTTCCGGAGATATGGCTTGATGCAGGCGACGCCGGAGATGCGCGAGGCCTTCTTGTCTCGTTTGAGCTATGGCAATGGAGACTTGGGTGAGGAGCAGGAGTAGGTGGAGTGGAGGAATACGAGATGGGCAGTGGGTCATGGAGGTTGTGCGACGGTGAGCTGCGACGGTGAGCTGCGACGGTGAGCTGCGACGGTGGTGTTGCACCAGCTTCCTGCTCCACCGCGTTTGTACGAGATTCTTAGGCAAACAGATGAGCATCGCCAATATTTCCATGGCGTGTGGGGTGTGCGGCGAGCCCGCCAAGTACCGCTGCAAGTGCGGCGTGCGCTACTGCCTGGTAAAGTGCTTCAAGCAACACGACCATGGCGACGTGGTGGTGACAGCTCCAGCCGCTGCCGCCGCTGCAGACGGCACAGCGGACCCCAGCAGCCCCGCCTCGACCGCACTTCCAGCACTCCCCCCGTGGGCAGCCGAGCCACAGATCCAGAAGCTCCTTAGAGAACCCGCACTCGTGCCCCATCTCAAGAGCTTGTATCGAATCATCACCGACCAGAGCGTCTCCCGAGAGGCCACGGCCGAGGGACGCATGGAGGTGGCCATGAAGCGAATCGAAGAGTTGCGGGCAGGGGGAGCAGATGCAAACGAACTTGTGGAGGCGTTTTGCCAGGCTGTCGAGGCTGCGTCCTCCCGTGTCTAAGCACCCGTTCCGGTGCCTGTCGAGGCTGCGTCTTCCCGTGTCTCAGCACCCGTCCCGGCACCTGTCGCATGCTCGGTGTGGCCTGCACTGTCGCCTCGCCTCATACCCCAACCACCGTATCCATACAATAACTGCTTATTCCCACTCCCCCATCCACCCCGTCCTTGCGCTGCCCCACCTCCTCCTCACCCCCACCCCCCTGGCACCACATCCCTTGGCAACCCCCATTCCCACAAATCTCTGCTGTCGTGGCTGTGGCGAAGAGGACATTGCCCACCACCTGCAGCACTGCAGTGTCCGGTTCGATGCCGGCGTGCGGGGGTCTTTTCTGTGTGCGTAGGCCACAGAAAGCCCCCGGCAACAGTGGCGCCAAACCTCAGGGGAGCGATCCAGCAAGGACCGCCACCCGTCGGTAGGCGTTCCGGACGGCACCGCGGCTGCTCCAGGCCGGTGGGAGTTCATCGACCCATCTTTTTTGCCTCTATGTATTTGTATCCCGCACCGCAGCCACGCGGGCCGCAAGCTCGCTGGCAGACACCTTGGCAGCCGCGGCCACCACCACGTCGCCCGCCGCTGTCTCCACCAAGTCTCCGTCCACCACCCCGATCTCCGGGGCGTAGGCACTGCGGAACGCCGCCTGCAGCCGGAGCGTGCACGACGGAAACCGCTCCCGTGCCGCCTCCTCCACCCGCCGCAAGAACCGGCCCTCGTGCCTGGACCCCACCGGCACCAACGCACCCACCGATCCAAGCACACCCGTGTACACCACCGCCTTCTCTCCCCCGGGTGTCAACAGACCAAACACCACCAGCGTCGCCACGTCGCCGGTGTGCATGTGCACCACGCACTCCAACCGGTGGTTTCCGGTGCCGTACTCATCCGCCAGTGCCAGCGCCTCTTCGGAAAGCCGAAGCACCCACACCCCGCCGTGCTTGTCGCTGCCGGCCACCGTGCGGTAGTCGCAGCAGCAGAGCGAGAGAACGTGCCGCAGCACCACGTCCAGAGCAATGGCAACAAAACGGTTGTCGTGGGGCTGGTAGTGGAGAACTGTCACCGACCCGCGGGCATCGCCAACCGCCACGCGGTCGCCGCCCATGGCCACCACCCGCACAATCCGACTGGTGTTGTCAACCGTGGTGAGACACTTGCGGAGGAGCTGGCGCTGGCCCAAGGTGTAGATCCGAAGCTGGGTGCCAACAGCCACAAGAAGACCATTGCGGAACGCAACCATGGCGGTGGGAGAGTGTTCCACCGCGGTGCCGTGGAGAAACACAAGACCCGCCGGCTCCTGGCGGTACACGGCAAGACCAGGAGCCGTGCCCACCACGAGATAGCTCCCGTCGTGTGGGGGGAACAGACAGACACACGCAGAGGAGAGTGGAGACTCGAGAGTAGTGGTGGAGCTCACAGAAGAGTCCTCGGCCACCACCACAAGACTCAGAGCAGTGGTGGACGACGAGGCCACGACAAGGCCCGACGGTGTGTTGACAAGAGCTCGCGGAACGTGTTCCACCTTGGTCTCTGTCTCCACCCACGGTTCAAGCCGTTTGATGCCCACAATGTGCAACTCCCCGGCAGCCACCCCCACCAATCCCTCGGGACAGTCGCTGCTGCTGAAAAAACACCCGGCCGTGAGCTCGGTGTCCACGCGATAAGTCCGTCCCTCCACCCCGGTCCACGTTTTGGTGCTGAACGCAAGCACCGCCGGACGCCCACACACAACCGCGTCGGCCACCTGCACCGGTCGGATCCCGAGGAACCGAGCACGCGACTCGCCGATTGCTCCCAGAGCGTCAATGTCGCTCCGAGAATACACCCCCGAGGAAAGACCGGTGTGGAGACGCCAGCACGTGTCGTAGAACACACCCACACTGCTAGGAGCGGCAGAAAGCGCCTGGAGTGCCACGGTGGGGAGGCCGGGTGTCTCCAAGTCCACAAGCCGCACCATGTGGTCGTCCAGCCCCACGGCAAGAAACCGGGCGCGGGTCTCGCCGGGCCGGGGCCGGGCCACACCCACACACGTGACAAAGCCGTCGCTGGCCACCACGCCGCTCTGCACAAGCAGCGTGCCGCTGGGGGCAAGAACCACCACGTCGCGGTTGGAAAGGGCTACTGCCAACTGCTGGTTGGAGCCCAGGGCTGCCACAATGCGGGTTCCGGGCGGAGGAGTCCAGCGCGAGACGCATTTCTGCTCCACCACCACGCGGGCCTCTCCGGAGTGCACCTGGACAAGAAGAGCCTCGTCCATCTGCACCACGGCAAGCGTCGGGACAGTGGTGGCAAAGCCCGACTCCTCCACCTCCTCCACGCTGTCGCCAATGGCAAGCACAAGCGTGGCATCGGCAAAGGACAAGACAAGGAGCTGGTGGAAGGCACTCAGTCGGGTCGCTGCTGTGGTAAAGACCCGGTCTGCGGTGGCAGGGAGCGGAGCCAGCACAAGCGGCTCCACTGGGAGGGCTCGCTGGACACGGCTGACTCGGCCCGGCCCTGCCACGGTTAATAAGCCCTCGGTGAGAAGGGCCGTGGTGATGGCTCCGCCCACCGGTGCCTCCACGAGTGCCAACAGATCCTCTCCCGGCTCGAGCGACTCGAGCTGGTGGAGAGCAACGCCGCCAGCCACAGGCACCAGCACTAGGTGGCCGGACCGAAGCATGGCAAACGCGCGGGCGGGGGCGAGGGGGGCATACGGAACCGCAGAGATCCCCGACACTACAAGGGTGTCTACGTCTGTGTGGTGGTGCACCGTGAGGATGTGGAGGTTGCCGTCGGCCGTGTGCACAAGGGCAAAGTGGCTGTTTTTCATCCGGTGCACGGCTCCGGCCACAGCGGGCGCCGGAAGCACGGTGTTCACAGGCGAGTGGTCGGGGTGGTGCCACGAGACGGTGGGGCCAAGCACAAGCACGCCGCCGGGTCCGTGGGTGCCGGCAGGCAAGGCAAGCAAGGCGCAGCCGGCTGCCGGTTCGTGTTTGCGGCGCATGACGCGGTTCAATCCGAGATCGAGCTCGCTAAGAGACACACGGTCGGGGTGGAGCGTGGCAAACATGGGGTTGTCGTAGCCCACGTCCAAGGCGGCACAGGCAATGGTGGTGCCGGGCCGCGAGGTCTCAATGGCCAGGCCAAGCTGTCCGTCGCTCACCACGTGGCAGAGTGCTGTGAGTTCGACTGCGCACGTCATGATTGCGCGGCCGTTGGGGTCGGCGGCGAGCGCTGCCATGGGGGCGGTTCGGCGGAGTCCCGAGCGCGAGACGTAGTCGGTGGAGACGGGCTGCAAGGCGCCGTTCTTCCACTGGAGAAGCACCACCACGCCCAGATCGCTGGTCACGGCAAGGAGGTCGTGGGGGGTCAGCCGCACCGTGGCGAGCGCCGTGACGGCCGACCAGGTTTGCGACTCCCACACCATGGCGAGGGCGTCGCCGCGGACGGCCCAGAGCCGGAGCCACGGTCCGGCAGCCACCACCACCTCCTGCGAGCCCCGGAAGTTGCCTGCAGCAAGCACAGACGCCACACACGCCGGGTGGAGCGTGGCGTGGTAGGTGAGCATGTGTTGGCGAAGTTTGTATAGAAAGTGTTAAGTATTGTTAGACAAGAATTAAGCCGAGGGTGTCAGGCGTCGTCTGGGGTGTTTGCACGGGATGGAGGCGCAGCCCTGTGGCCTCTCCACGGGGGTGCGTGCACCGCCTCTCCACGGGGGTGCGTGCACCGCCTCTACGGCTCCTCCACAGGAATGCCGTACTCGCAGGCATCAAACTCGGCCACCTCGTCGCGGCCGGGACGGAGCCGCAACCACTGCATACGCAGACCGCCCACCGCGGTCTCGTGCACCTTGAAGCCAAAACAGCGCGGCTCGTAGGTGCCGTGTTCGCGTTCTTCAATCATCCCGCGGATCTCGCCAAACACCTTGAGAAACATGCCGGGGAGCGAGGTGCCAAAGAAGGCCCCGTCGATGTTGAGGTACTTGGAAGACAGCGGGAGGTAGACGTCGTTGCAGCAGGCACAGTAGAGACGCACCGTCTCGCGTCCGGGCAGGTCGTGGCGGCCGAGCGGGAGGAGCGGCATGGCGTCGCAGAGCACGCGCGGGCAGGTGCCAAACTCGGCCGCCTCGAACTTCTGGGCAACCAGCGCAAGCCCGTGTTTGGTGAGGACGTAGCGTGCGTGGATGAGGCCGTAGAGGAGTTCGGCCAGGTGCTCGATGATGGGGAGAAGCGTGCGGGTGTCCTGCTGGTGCACGCGTGCGATTTCTTCAAGGTCATCGTAGTCGAGGATGAGATAGAGGGCTTCGCGGTAGTAGGGCACGAGGGCCGAGAGACCGGTGAGGTTGAAGTCGTCCTCGATGTATGCGGGGGGGATCGGCACGAAGAACTCGTGGCCGAACAGCTGGCAGAAGTTGGTGATCCACAGCTGGAGGTCGGAGCCGGAGGACATGGGATGAGTTGGTTGTGGGAGATGTGAATATTTGTGGGAGATGGTGGGTGGGGCTGAGACGGCGTGGTTTGTGCGCTGGGTGTGCCGGGTGTGACGGGTCCGCTGGGTGCGCTGGATCCGCTGGGTCTGCAGGGCTTCTGTCTCATTCGGCCTTCATCCTCCTCTAGAACCTCGCCGCCGGTGTCGGTTCGGGTGCGTACACCTAGTTGGCTGCATCCACCGACACCTTCTCCCTGACCACCGCTTCGCCATTCTCAACCACAGGTGCCTCCTTCCCAGCACTTGTCTTTGCATTCTCAGCCACCGCAACCCCCTCGGCCGCTCCTGCCTGAGCCCTCTCTCTCACGGCAACAACCACCGCCGCCACACCCCGCTCCACCTCCTTCACCACCATTCCAACACACATCAACCACATCCCCACCCCAACCACGCCGGCCGGCTGGAACGGCAACCCCAACCCCCACTCCACCATCCCCGGCATCACCCCCTTCACCTCCACCACCACCTCCTTCCGGTACATCCCCCGACACCACCACACCGGTCCCGACAACACCAACGTCAACCCCCACAGCACCCCCTTACCAAACAACCCCCGGACCCGCCCCACCTCCTCCTCCAACCCCTCCTTCTCCTTCCCCAACGCATCCAACCGCCGCTTCAACTTGGTCCACTTGGCATACTGGTCCTGCGGCGACACGCTGTTGCGCTCGCGCGCCACCGCCAGCATCTCCCGCACCACGGCCCGGTGTTTGCCCACACTCCCCGCCAACCCCAACCACACGTACCACTGCCAGAGATACTCCGCAATCGCCTCGCGGCCCACCCGCCGCACCACCATCTGCGCAAGCACCATCGCGAGGAGGAACGTGGAGAGATGCATAATATTTCACCAAGCCCCGCTCCGCCGCGCCTCTAGAACCGCTACACCCCGCGCACAATCTCAAACAACTCGTACAAACGCATGCGGTCGTCGCCCCCGTGCACCCACTCCCCCACTTTGCGACTCCACCGCTCGTGTTCCTTTTCCCAGCCCCGTAGCATTCCCGGCGTCACGCTGTACTCGTCGGCCACCTCGAACCCGTCGTGGGAACTGGACGCCGTGGACGTCGACACGGCCCGCGCAAACGCCGCCGCGGGCACGAGATCCTCCACCTCGGCAAACGGATCCTCCTCGTCGGCCTGCGACACCCACCGCATGCGTTCCGAATCAAACACCATTCCCGGCGTGCTTTCGGGAATCCGGCTCTCGGGCTTGATGAGTCGCGGGGCCGTGGAAAAACGCTTGAGGTCCTCCTCGTTCCCCTCCCACGTGCGGCTCGCCGCATTGAACCGCATGGTCGGGTGCGGCGCCGGAGCCTCGGTGAACCGCACAAGCCGCGGCGTCTTGGGCTTGTGCAGCGGACGCACCGGAGGATCGGCATACTGGGCTAGCACGGGCCGCGGCCGTGTCCTTCGGCTCTTGCTGCTTTTGAGGTCCATGGCCGAAAACGACTTGGTCAAGGTGTGTGTCTCGGCCAGACCGCTTCTGGCTGGCGCGCCCAGGCCGGTCCGGCGACCCACCTCCCATGACGAAGCCGACCGGCGAACCTGTCGGGGCCGCGCCGCCATGCTGGAACCCACCCGTTGTTCCCACTCCCCTCCCCCAACATCAAACCCGTCCTCAAACCCATCGCTTTCGTCGCTCTCCATGCGCAACGTCGGCTCGCTGGCCTTTTTGCGCACCCGCATGGTTTCCAGTGCCATTTCCTGCCACACCTGGCGCCCGAGCTGGGCCATGCGCCGCCCAAACCGCGACCGAAGATCCACGTCGTCCTCGAGCTCAAAGTCGCTCTCCACGTCCGTGACCAGGGTGTTCAGCGACAGAGCCTGCTGTGACTGTTTCACCGGCGACGGTCGCGCCGCGCCGGGAAACGGGCGCCGCGGCGGCCCGCTGAACGCGTCCGTGTCGAATCCATCCTCCACGTCGCTGTCGCCGTACCGCCGCAACGTCTCTTCCCCGGTCAAGGTGACGCCGTCGTTGGGCGTGACTCGTCGCGAAGCCATCACAGCGATGAGGTGCGGGAAATGTCAACAAACAAGCATGGACCCTGCACATGGAGATCTCTATACACATCGGCAGGCGTGCCCACTAGTCGCGAGTAATGTCCTGGAGCACTCGCCCTGCCTGGATGCTTTCCCGGACAATGCCCTGGATCATCTGCGGCTCCACCCGGCCATACCACGTAGATCCCCTGGGAAACCGCTGGTCAAAGAGCACAAGAATCCCGGCATACACATGGCCGCCGAGGTGGGAGCAGGTGCCGATCCTCCAGTCGGCAATCTCCTCTCTGGCAAGCACTAGCCGGAGCTCGTTGAGAACGGCCGGTGCAAGCACTCCGCAGCGGTGGTCGCGGTTGGTGTGTCCACACACCACGGCTAGGCTGGTGTGTACGGGCTGGGGCTCGAGTTCGGGCGAGGTGTCGGCCGGCTCCACCACAGGGCCCAGAACGCTCTTGGCTGTTTTCCGCGCCTTGGGCTTGAACGGGTTGTACACCTCCTGCTTTACATACCCGTGGGGCACCAAGTGCTCGCGCACCAACCGCGGCACCTGTTCCGGGGTGATCTCGAAACGCGTCCGGTCGGGGTACACCTCCACCACCGTGGCCCCGGTTTCGTGTTCTCCAGGGCCGAGCGGCTCGGAGCCGTCCTCGAATACATAGCTTATCATGATGGGGTGCGCGGGACTGAACCGGTCCCGCAGCATGGCCAATGCCTCCATGACCCCAGTGCCCAGCGTGAGCTCGAGCCGCCCCGGCCAGGTGCCGGGAGGCTTGCGCGTGAACACCATCACGTGTTTCCAGGCGGCCGAGCGGGTGCCGGCAAGCGGCTGGTCGCTGATGGGAAGGTCGTTGAGCAGCGGCTGGCAGAAGGTGCACCCGGTGTCGTATGTCGGGCGGGGCACCGACGGGGGGATTGGCTGGTACGAGCGCCGGAGAAGCGGAACCCTGGCAAGACGTAGCATGTGGTGGCGGGGGGCAAAGCGAGGCTGGCAGAGCGAGGCTTTGTATCTAAGGTGTTCGGATATAAGCGCCCGATGGGGCAGTGGCTGCGGCAACAGCGGTGAGGATGTGTTAGCAACTACGCTGAATAGATAGATTGGTGTATAGAGCGGGTGGTGCAGAGGGTCCGGGGGCGGACGCGTGGACGGCAGGCAGGGGGCCAGGAACATCCACGTCCAGCCCAGCCCGGCCCAGCCCGGCCCACGCGTGGCGTACTCCACCCCGTTACATGTCCAAAATGCCGTACCAGACGTAGCCAGGAAGCGTAGAGCTGGCAAACATGGCACCGGCCACCGACGCAAGAACGTACTTGATGATGACAAAGCTGGGGATGAATCTCAATCTCATGGCGGAGGAGGAGCTGGTGGAGTGCAAAAGCGACTCGTCTGGTTGGATAATACCTGCCGGTGCGCGCACGCCGGGACGTGGATTCCGTGTGCACTACGCTCTCCCGCTACACCAGCCCGCCCCACACGTTCTTGCCCTTGTACACCACGCCCGGGACCTTGACCCGGAACAAGGCGCCGCCAAGGTCGCCCGGAACACTGCCCAACTTGTCCACCTCGCGGTGGTGGAGGTCGGCCGTGGTGACAAACATCTCGTCGCCCGCAGGTCCGCCGAAGGCCACGCTGGTGATGCGCTGGGCCGGGAACTCGAACTGCTGCACGGGCTGGCCGGCGGCGGTGAAGTGGAACACCTTCAGCGAGCCAAACACCGCGATGAACACGTCGCCGTTGTCCACCCGCACCATGCCGTCCGGCTGCGGCGACGCCATTTCCGGAAGCACCGTGCGGAAGTCCACCACCACCTCCGGGTGGGTGAGCGCGTAGGAGCTCCCGGACTTTTCCACGCGCCACTTGTTGAGCTTGAAGGCCATGCTGTCCACCCAGTACGCCTCGGACCCGTCTTCCAGGAACTCAAGGCCGTTGGGAATGTCCAACCCGCCGTCCACCACCACGGCAATCTCGCCGCTGGGGTCGATGCGGTACAAGCTGCCCAGCGGCTCGGGCGTGGGGTTGGCAAAGTCGCGCATGGTGCCGATCCAGAACAGCCCGTCGGGAGCAATGGTGCCGTCGTTCAGACGGCTTCTGGACTGGTCGCCGGGGAAGTCCTTGGTGTAGGTGAAGGTGCCGGCACCAAAGTCTACATGGCCATAGCCATCACTCACGCCGCAAATGTACACGCCGGGCTTGGCCGTCAAGCCAATGACACCAACAGAGGTGCCGAGGTTCACCACCTGGTGGTTGGAGTAGCCGGTGGGAGTCAATTCCACACGGTGCACCTCGTGGGCAATGATATCCACCCAGAGCACGTGGCCCGTGCGCGGGTCGTACGTGGCACCTTCGGAAAGGCGGCCCTTGAGGTGGACAAAGGGGGCAGTGATCTGGGTGCTGGGAAGAGACATGGTGGGGAGGTTAGTTCAGGTGTGCATGAGCGGGGAGCAACACAACTACGGAGAAGTGGGGGGGACTCCGGCACGGACCACTCCGGCGGGGATGCGACGCGTGGAGATGACGTCACATGATCTCGGAGTTTGGGGCGGAGATGAGCCGGTGGGGCGGAGATGAGCCGGTGGGGGCGCGGCTCCCGGGCCTCGCGCAGTGCGGCTCCCGGGCCTCGCGCGGTGCGGCTCCCGGGCCTCGCGCGGTGCGGCTCCCGGGCCTCGCGCGGTGCGGCTCACCCCACAACATCCTCCATCTCCTCGTCGTCGTCCGCCTCCTCCTCTTGTTTCTCGCCCTTCTCCTGTTCCCAGAGAATCTTGGTCTCCTTGCGAAGCGTATACCTCGAGGTGTAGGGCCCCTTCTTGATCAACACCGCAATGCTCTCGAGCACCTCCTTCAAGTAGCTTTCGGGCTGGTGGGTCCGCTCCTTCAACCCCCGCATGCTCCAATACTCATACTCCTCAAACAACCCAAACAACACCTGGAGCAACTCGGGCCGGTCCATTCTCGTGGCCCGGTCGTTCAAGTCCTTGGCAGGCCGCGAGCTCTGGAGGAAGGACTGGTTGCCCGTGCCCCGCAACAGCGGCCCGGCATTGGCCTGCGTCACCCCCGGAATCTCGTCAAGCAACGTCACGGTGGGCCGCAGCCGGGTGGTGGGCATGCTCATCCGCGTGATCTTGTTGATGTTGGAGTAGTTGCGGTCGCTCTTGGAGGGAATCATCTGGCAGTCCTTCACCACCGTGCCCTCCATCCGGGTGTGTTTGGGGATGGTGCGCACAAACGGGATGTACTTGCGGTTGCCCACCAAGGGTTCCATCTGCTCGGGGTTGCGCCACGACCGCTCGCGCCAGATCTTCATCCGCTCCTCCTGCCGCTTCTCCAGCTCCGTCTGGAACTTGAGTTCCGGCATCTCGGGCATCTCGATCGCATGCGTCTCCACCGAGTACTCGGTCGTGTTCTGTTCCCGAAACACAAACTGGTTCGGAGGCCCGTTGGACAAGACATTGAGGTCGTACATCTGCGGAAGGTCCCGGGCGTGTGTGGTGTCTTTGCGCTTGCGGCTGCCAATCACGGTTTCTGTTGTCAGCACGGAGATCTTCTGGCCCGTGGCGGTGGTTCCGGAAGTCGGCACGCCCGTGTCGCGCTCCATGGTCATTTCCAACTCCCGCTCCATGGCGTCAAGAACCCCCGTGTCCACCTCCATCTGGATTTTGCCCAGCGGCTTGCTCACGCGCACCGTGGCAAGCCGCCGGCCCGCAAGATGGGCCACGTTGTCCTTCCACTTGGACGCGAGGTAGCGCGGAAGCCGCACCATCCAGATCGGCGTGTCGGTGGCCAGGAGATCAAGATCAAGCGGATGGATGGCAAGCGCCGGCGGCGCCTCCTCCGTGTCCGACGTCACAAGGTCAAGGTCCACTTCATGCTTAAACGACATGAGATGAGAGAGATGAGATTATTGCTGCAGACATCACGTTCTATACAAATGGCAGTGTCGGGAACGACACCCACGCACAGAGCGCACTTACAAGTTGGTCACCTTCAAGGTCGGGGGGAGCGACTGGGCCAACTTCTTGGCCTTGGAGGCGTCGTTCACCACCAAGGTGTACTGGTACTTGGTGCCGCGGACCTTGAACTTGGTCTGCTTGAACACCTTGCCGTTGGCGTTGATCTTCTTGTTCACCTTCACCACGGCGGTCTTGACGTCCGCACGGCGGGTGAGCTCCACGAACTGCTTGATGTCCTTGATTTCCTGGGCCATGGTGGGAGAAGTGTGTGTGGAGAGGTGGAGGAGGTGAAAAATAGGTGCATAAGCGGGGAGTGACTGTTAGGGCAAGTCACGTGGGCGGCGCCAGGGCTGTGCGTGTCGCCACCCGCCACCCACGTGACCGCGCTCTTCGTGTCTCATGCATTATGTGTATCGTTTGCAGCCGTGGTCTGCCTCGTGCCAGCCCCGTGCCAGCCCCGTAGCCAGCCCTGTAGCCAGCCCTGCGGCGGTCTCCGCCCGCTACGCGTCACTGCTGGACCGCCGCCACTTGCTCAACTTCCGCCCGATCTTCCCGCCCCACCCCGGTCGTGTCTGGGACTCGATGCTGCTGTGCCGCGTCAGCGCACCCAGGCCACCGCCCTCGCCCGGCTCCGTGTCCACTGCAAACTCCTCCACCGTGGCGGGTGAGAGTGGCGACACCAACGCGCTGGGCCGCCGCTGCGTGCCAGTTGCAAACTCGTAGTGCGGCACCACGCCAGCCAGCGTGGGGGCTACGCCCGGTAACCCCGACGGCCTCACCCCACGCCGCACGCTCTGCACGTAGTCGCTGTACCCATCGCGTAGGAGGTCGGTCACGTACTCCAATGCTGGCCGCACCACGCGGTTGTCGAGCGCCGCCATTTCCTCGTCCCCGCTGGTGTTGCTGTTGATGCTCCGGTGATACCGCTCAAGACCCTCTCGCACGCTGCAGGGAATGTTCACCTCCTTGGCCAGGTTCACGTCGATGTGGCCGGCATACACCCGGTGGTTCCACACCGCCTGGCGGGCCGCGTGGTCGCCCACGGGAATGTCCAAGTACTGCTGGACCGCAAGCACAAACTCGAGGTTCTCCAACTGGTGTGTGTGCAGAAGATACTCGGCCAACCCGAGCATGCTGTACGGCGGCGGGAGATGTGGGGCCGCAAGGATCTCCTCGAGCAGCGGGTGTGTCAGAGCCCGTCGCTGCGTTGAGGCGTCCATGGGAGCAAGATGTGGCGTGGAGGTGCGGACCTGGCGGACTGTCGCCGTTATATCTGCATGTTCCGTATCTCGGCGCATGCAGCGCAACGGCGGGGATGGCGAGTTGGTGCAGCAGCCTGCAGCAAGCAAGTCTCGCCAATGGCGTCACCCCTGTGGTCCGATTAGCAGTGCTGTGCATCACTGTGGCAGCACAATGACGTGTGAACATGGTGTGTTTGTGGTGATACGAGCTAGTGGCGTGTGGCGGGCCGGCTCCAATTGCCACCAGCGTGCCCCACAAACAGCGATAAGGCAAGACACGGCGCACGGGATTGTCGTCCCGGCGCACATGCACGCATGCGTATGCATGCACGCCTATGCATCAACGGCAAATAGTCTCCAATTTCCGCCGCCGCCTACCCCTGGTGACCGTTGCGGGGCGGGGCGGGGTCGTAAACAAGCACGGTCATCGGTTGCAGGGCGGGGAGGAGCTGGCCCGAGTTGTCGCGACAACTCGTGGCGAGGCCTCGAGGAACACTCACTGCGCAGCGCCGATCCCCGGTGTGTGGAAAAACGCCTGCGCCGGTCCCGGCACGTGTTGCCGCCACGAGGTCCCTACATAACGCGCACCGACAGCCGGAGTCACCAACAACAGAACCGCAGTTAACAGAACCGCACAGAACATGAGTCCGTAGCCAAGGCACCGCCGGCGTTCCGTTCGCCGGGTCTGTCGGCCCACCACGCGCTCCACGTGGGCCGATTGCGGCAGCACCCAGAGCAAGAGCCGCAGGTGCCACCGGTCCACGCCGGGCACAAGGAGAAGCGGCACCATGGTAAGCATGAGGAGGTGGCCAAGCACTGCGTCGGCCGCAAACTCCAGCAGTTCCACCACCTTCACAAGCCATTCCCGGAACGGCTCCACCACCACTGCCGCTCCGAGTCCGCGCCGGCACCACACCCCGCTCCAGAACGCACGGTTGGGACTGTCTCCGGGGTGTTCGTGCGCAAGCACAAGCACCACCATACGGAAAAGCCCTTGGAGAAGGCTGTAGCCGCACACCAACCCGGCCAACGTCTTGCGCAACAGAAAGCCTTCCAACACATAGAGACACTCGGCCGCAACCACGTGGTACACCACCAGAAGCACGTGTGCCGTCAGCGCCGCGACTCCACCACACCGGCTGCAGCAGCAACGGCACAAGGGCCCCACCACCGTCACTACTGCAACCACCACCACAAGTGTGGCGGCGTTGAGCACCACCGGGGCCAACGTGATGATCCCGAGCCGGGCCACGCTGTTCTCCTCCCTGTCCACTGTTTCCTCCAGGCGCTGTGTGTTGAAAAAGGCATAGGCCACAAACGCCACCAGCGCATACACCAAGGGGCCGCCCACCTCCAGCACCACGAGCTGGAACCAGTGCGCCACACGTGCCTGAAACTCGGTTCCCGGGTCTCCCTTAACCCGGCGATATCCGGTGAGCCGTCCGCGCCGGGATTTTGTATATCCCGCCCACAGCCTGGCGTGGGACTGGGAGTTGCCGCGCGTCAACCACCGGACGTACTCGCGGTAGTCGAGAAGAAACCTCGAGAGGACAAACTGGTGGGGGTTGAACAAAAAGGGCAGAAGCACAAGCAGCACCAGCGTGTGCCAGAACCACAACAAGGCCGCCTGCCACATCAGAAGCGAGGCGACAAGAAGCACAAGCACCACCTGGGCCCCCTGGTACACCAGCCGCGGGGCGTATGCGGTGTACAACTGCACAAACAGCACCCGCAGCATGGCCATGCCTCGGCCGGTGGGGATGTACCTGGCCCCGCCAAACACCAAGTCGTCGCGAAGTGCCTGGGCATAGATCTGGCACACAAACACCTCGAAGCACGGGGCAAACAGCACGAGGTGGGCCAAGAGACGGCCGAGCGCCCGCCACACCCCGCTCTCCATCAACTCCTGCACCACCAACGGCACAAACAGGATGAAGAAGCACACAAACACGCTGAGGACGAACCGCGTCACCCACCCGAGCACCGGTGCAAGCGGAACACACCCCTCGGGGACCGGGGGGTCCGTGATGGGCGTGTGGCGGTTGTGCTCGCACACCACCAGGTCGTCCACAAGCGCCGCGAGGTTGAGCAACACCGCCATGAACAACTGCACCAGCACCATGATGAACACGTTGTTGAGGTGGAAGCCCGGGTGCGCGTAGTAGAAGGAGAGAAACCGGTCGAGCGGGAGCTGTGTGCCGAGGTAGTAGTACTCCCGCGACAACATCTGCTCGCCCATGCCAGCGCCGATCTTGGTGGTGAAGTTGAGGATCGAGCCAAACCCAAGGTCCCGGCCCTTGCCGCACTGCATGTACTCGCAGTGCTTGATGCGGCCCCCGCGGCACACCGCCGTCATGCCGGCGTAGATGTCTTCGTTCAAGTGCAACCCGCGCTGTGCCTTGGACACGCCGCCGCGCGTGGTCATGAACACGGCGTTGAGAAAGTCTGGATGGCCGTAGTGCAACTTGCCGCCGATCTGCGCAAGCGTCCGCGCAAACAACGTGCCAAACGTCTGTTCCTTCCCGGCCGCCACGTCCCCCAACACGCCGGTGTTGGCACTAAAGATGTACTCTCGCGCGCCAACAATCGCCACGGGGCTAGTGCCGGTGTACGGCGCACGGGGGAGGTAGACAGGACCGCTGGCACCAGTCATCTCCTCAAACTCTGCTAGCACCAGGCGGATCTTGAGGCACTCTTCGAGGTAGTTGTCCTGGTTGGCGTCCACCACCTGGATGTACTCGCCGCGGTAGAACACCAAGGCGTGGTTCTGGTTGTCCAGCTTGCCGTCGCCGAGGATCGGGTTGCCACTGAGTCGGATGCGGTAGAGCTTGCGGAGAGAGGGTGGGAGGCAGTGGCTCTTGTCGCTGCTGCTGGCCATGCGGGTTGCGCTCTCGGCGGTGCTTTTCTCCGCTGTGTCGTCTCCCTTGTTCTCCTCGTCATCCACCGGGCACGCCCCAACGAGGGTGGAGTAGTACACCGACTCCTCCCCGGTTCCCTCCTGCTCGAGATAGGCTACCCGCACCTCGGGGTATGCCGCAAGCAAGCAGACCGTATCGGCAAGCTCGCTCTCGGAAAACTGCTGGAACCGTTGCATTGCCACAAGCACCCGCACCTTGCGCCGCCCAAACTGGTCAAGCTGGCGCTCGGTGTCTGCCTCGAGATCAACCAGCAGGGCTCCCTCGGTCCGGGCAAGCAACTTGATGGCGCGGTGGTAGTTCATGAACCCTGACACGGTGCGGTACAAGGTCTGGGTGCGCAACAGGGCCCAGATGCGAGTGCGAAGCGTGAACTGCGGGTCTGAACTCTTGAACCCGACCGCATACATCGGAAGGTTGTCCGTGGAGAAAAGACCAAGAGTGGAGGCCAGCGCAGGACCATTCAGCAGACGAGCGGTCGCAGGGACTGCCGAGTCTGCCGGGAGCGTGGACTGTGTCCCAGTGCAGGCCTCTTCCATCTTTGCCTCGGCAGCCATAGCCATGGTGTCCTGGACAAAGTACAGCCACTCGTCTGGGTGTGACTCTTTCAAATACTCGAGCAAGCTCAAGGTGCTTTGGGGGTCCTCGCGGATCACCTCGCGCAACGACAACAACACCTTTTCCCCGTAGTGGGGGATCAACACCGTGAACAGCGGCATGGCCTCTACCAGAGAGGGCTCGGGGATGGGACTGCTCAACAGCTGAGCAAAGAAGGTGATCCGCCGCTCCGCCTCGCTGTTGGTGGGGAAAAAGTCCGACCTGGCCAAGCCGCCGGCGTCGTCCTGGTACACAAAAAAGGTGGGGTTCCGCATCAGCGGCACTCCAGGGTCCTCGGTCCGGACGTCGTACACCAAGTTGCGCACATGTTCGGGCGACAACAAGTGTTCGCGGTACATCAGAATCACCACTGCGTTCCACACAGCCGCCACTCCCGACTGGCCTGGTGCGCGCGAGGCAGCCAGCAACACCTTGGCGTGGATGCGCTGCGGGAGTCTCGTGAAGACGTTGCGCCAGGGTGTGAGCATCAGAATGCCCAGCACAAACAGCAACCCGGCCAGAAAGAGCACGTTCACAACGATGTACCACAAGTAGGTGTCGAGGAAGAAGAGCACCAAGTCGGTGAGCACCACGAGCACCAACACCACGGTGGGCTGGTGGCGGCACAAGTGCAGGCCAAGCCACACGTCACCGTGGCAGGTGCTCACGTCGGCCACCACGAGGCTGCGCACCGAGTCCTTGACCAGAAGCGTAAGGAAGAAGTACAGCTCAAGGAACTTGGCGGAGAACACGCAGACCCACAACCCCACCAGCACGATCCGGCTGCCGGTGGAGAGCGGTGCAAACAGAGCGGTAAAGGTGTGCAGGGTGGCAGCGCGGCGACGGGTGGCGGTGCGGACAGAGAACAAGGTGCTGGGCGGCACGAACACCAACCAGAGGAAGAAGCACCACAGAAGGAGGAGCTGGATGCCAGCCACCCAGCGCGCCACAGTGCTGGGCCGGTCCAGAGGCGCGTAGCCAAACACGTACACCAGTGGGGCGGCGGTGAGAAGCGTGAGCACCGTCAACCCGGCAAAACGGCTCTTGAGGTGGAGGGCTCCAGGCCAGGCCCTGGGCACGAACATCCACTCGGCACAGGTGGCGCCGATCTGGAGAAGGCCCAGGAGCGGCCCGCCAAGCGCCACCACTGAGCACGTCACATGGGGCTGGGGTCGGTTGTCGGCGGTCTGGCGGTAGTCCAGGGTGTACACCACCTGGGAGTTGTAGGTGGTGAAGAACCAGAACATGCCGAGGTGGAGGATCCAGACGCGGGAAAAGTTGGTGAGCATGTGGAGACACAGACGCAGCTCGCGGTAGGTCTTGTAGAAGCACTTGTGCCAGCGGGCCGAGCCAAGGAGGCGGTAGCGGAGGTGTGGTGGGTGGTCCATGAGACGGGTCTTGTCGGCGAGAGTGATGCGCGCGAGTCCCTCGGGGTGCCAGAACATCTGGTTGATGTCGTCGTAGCCAATCATCTGGGCATGGTCCTTATGGTTGCGGACATAGCCTTCGTTGCTGGGGGTGAACTGCTGGTTGCGGATGGTGGAGTAGAGCGGGGAGATGGCGTGGTTGAGGAACGGGGGCGTGTCGAGAGGCGTGTCTGTGCCTGCCTCGTCCAAGTGGTCCAAGCAGCACTTGACAATGAAGCACAAGCACTCGGGGAGGAAGCGCACGTTGTTGGCCTCTCCCCACACCAACAACCACACGCCAAGCTGCTGCACCAACTGCGCGGGAGTCAAGGACGCCATCTTCTCGACCCACGCAGCCTCGCGTGCCGCCAACGGCTCCG
Organism: Limtongozyma cylindracea; assembly: GCA_030572215.1. Lineage (NCBI taxonomy): Eukaryota > Fungi > Ascomycota > Pichiomycetes > Serinales > Debaryomycetaceae > Limtongozyma > Limtongozyma cylindracea. The sequence goes on from JAJLZO010000192.1 coordinate 48,168, forward strand.
GGTCCGGGAAACGAGTGGGTGGCCCGCCCAGAACAGGAGCATGGTTGGTGGCAAACCGCCGCGAAAAGCGGTGGCCGGCCCACACACGGCCGCGGCCATCAAGACACGCGGAAAAACACCACTTGCGGTAGTTGGCGTGCTCGCCACCAATGTAGTCGGCGTGGAGCAGCTGGAGCGCCCGGAACGGCGGCATACGGGCACTACGGCTGTCGAGCTGGGAGAGGAGAAGACGGGTGATGTTGCGCACCAGCGCTGCCTGGAAGCCCAACGCGGAGCCTAACGCCGCGAGCTCGGCAGAAAGCGCGGCCACAGAGAGGGGCGGGTGGTTGTTGCTCCAGGCCGGAAACATGCAGAAGACAGTGCAAGCAGCACGTGGGCGGCGCAAGCAACGCGTGGGCGGCTGTGCCGGAGGCGGCAAGACCGACCCTGGTCGGACTCGGACCCTGTGCCGCAGCCCCGCACATGCCCCGCTGCGCCTGCCTGCACGATGACGCACTCTCCGCATCTCCGTCACTCGCGCAAAATCCTCCCCCACACTATCCCCCACATTTCCTACTCATCCCTGCGCTTGCTCATGACGGTGCTTCTACGGGCGGATGGCGAGGCTGGCGGTGCACCACAGCCACAGCCACAGCCACACCTTGTGATCAACAAGCAGCTGGTCGACTACATTGTCCGCTCCGGGATTGCGGGCGGAGTGGCGGGTCTGGCGGCCAAAACACTTATTGCCCCGCTTGACCGCGTCAAGATCCTCTTCCAGACCCTGAACCCGGCGTTTGTCAAGTATGCCGGGCTGATGAAGGGCATGTTTGCCGCAACCGGGCGTATCTATTCCTCGGAGGGTGTGCGCGGCTTGTTCCAGGGCCACTCCGCCACGCTCCTCCGCATCTTCCCGTACGCCGCCATCAAGTTTGTGGCGTACGAGCAGATCCGAGGCGTCTTGATCCCGCGGGACGAGTTTGAGACGGCTGGCCGGCGCCTTGCTGCGGGGCTGCTTCTGGGCTTGGCGCTGGTGTTTTGCACCTATCCCTTGGACTTGCTCCGCGTGCGGTTGGCGTTTCTGACGGAACACCACACGCGCAACATGCTTTCGCACACCGTCAGGAGCATCTTGGCTGAGAACCCGGCCACGAGTGCGAGCGACCCGTGGGTGGTGCGGCTTTCGCGCCGCGTGCTTCCCGGGCCGATGCTCCAGGTGGCCAACTTTTACCGGGGGTTTGTGCCCACGGTGTTGGGCATGGTGCCCTATGCGGGGGTGAGTTTCTACGTGCACGATCTTATTCACGACATCATGCGGAGTCCGGCCTTGCGGCACCACACGGTGCGCTATCCCGCGGGACGCGTGGGGGGCGGGGGCAAAAGCAGCCATGACCAGCGGCCGCCGCTCAAGGCGTGGGCCCAGTTGGTGGCGGGGGGGCTTGCGGGGATGTTGTCGCAGACAGCAGCGTATCCGTTCGAGGTGATTCGCCGGCGGATGCAGGTGGGGGGCTGTGTGAACCAGGGCGAGTTTGCGAGTATTGGGGGGACGGCGCGGAGAATCTGGGGCGAGCGGGGGGTGCGGGGGTTCTTTGTGGGGTTGAGTATCGGGTACGTCAAGGTGGTGCCCATGGTTGCGTGTTCGTTCTATGTGTATGAGCGGATGAAGACGGAGTTGGGGATTTAGGTAGATACAATAGCATGAGGCCGAGGCGAAGCCGAGGCATGGACGTACTGGTAGGGGTGTGTGTGGCGGTGCATTCCGCGAGGCCCCGTATTCCGCGAGGCCCCGTATTCTGCGAGACCCCGTATTCTGTGGGGTCCCGAACGCCGCGAGACCCCGAACGCCGCGAGACCCCGAACTCCGCGAGACCCCGAGACCAATACCGAAACGCCGAGACCTCAGCCACACAGCACCAACAGGCACGCCTGGCCAGCCGACACGCCCCGAACCCCCACAGCCCTCCTCGCCTGCCCGCCGGACTTGATCCGCGACCCGGGCTGCGCCCTGGACCGTTCTGTGCGCACAGTCGGCCACGCTGGCCTCGTCCCCAGCCCCGGGTTTTACCCTGACCTCCCCCCCGCTCCTCGCCCCGCGCGCTGTCTGTCCGCACTCTCCCCCGCCCCTCTCGCCACATCCCCCCGTCCGGCCTTTCTCGGCCTCCCACGGCGTTCCCGGCATTTTCTCCAAGCCCCCACACCTCGCTTACGAACACGGGCACCCGGTGTTACGTAAGCAGGCTAAGTGGCCCAATGCCGGCTATCCCCATTGGGGCGTGCATATGGCCGTGTGCCAAGATCTTATTGCCGCCTTCTCGTTTCTCGCGCGTTTCCTCCACCCCCTCCTTCCATGATCAACCTCAACCGACGCTACCAGACGGGAATATTCCTCGGGGTCTGTCTTCTTGTGCTTCTCAACGTGATGCACACGCCGCTGCACCGCGACTCGGAAGATGTGCTGGCACACACCATCGAGCAGCTCCAACTGGACCCGTTCGCCAACGTGTATGACGTGGCCCAGGTGTTTCCGATCGTGGTTTCGCACGTGCTTCCGAACGGAAACTCCTACACCAACCGCTTGAACACGGAACTGTACCCGTACAACGACTCCTCGCTTGGGTTGTGTTCCCTGGATACCAACACGCTCGAGGTGACAACCATGTTTGAAGGCATGAATCCCACCAAATGGAGAACGATGGCACGGGACCTGCCCGCGTCCCGTCTTCTTTCCTCCGCCCCGCTTTCGCGGCTTGTTTCGTTCCCGCGTGAATTCGCAGTTCCCGCGGTGCGCATCACTGCCGACAAATTGAAGGGCGAGCTGTGCGTGACGCAGTGCACGTCGGTGATTCCGGGGAACTACGCCACGAAGATCAACCAGTTGATTCGCGACGGCTACGCGCTGCAGTTCCAGGTGGGCGGACTTCCGATTCTTTATGGCGGCCACGAGTACAACATCCAGTATCTGTCGCAGTTTGCCGATTCGTTCAACCGCGCCGTGCCGCTTGGAGCCATGGACTACACCCGCAACCGCACTGTTTTGTACAACCACCTTGGCTTCTACTTCCACGTCAAGAAGCTTCCCCAGGACCACATCCGCGTGGTTGCGGCCTATGTCACCCCGTCGTCGCTCCGCTCGGTTGAAGAAGAGGTGAAGGAAGGAGACAAGAAGGGCCAGAAGGTGCAAAAGTGCCACATGGAGGCCCCCCAGTTTCTCGACGAAACCACCGACAACCACATCACCTTCACCTACTCCTACAAGTTCATCGATGTGGACAACCCGCACGGCAACTCCATCAAGGAGCAGCGTGTGTTGAACGTGCCGCGCTACTACAAGGAAAAGTCGTTTGACAGCACCTGGAGCAACGTGCGCGGCGACGTGGTGTCACGCCACGTCCGCGCCACCGTGTGCGTGGTGGCCTTGTTGGCCTGCGCAGTCTTTTTGCGCGAGAGTCTCACTGGTGGGGCCGCCGCTGTGCGCTTGACGGGCAGAGTTCCCAAGGGCTTGCTGTATGTCGCCATTCACTGGGCGGGCTCGGCCGTGGCCACTTTGCTTGCCGGGTGGGTTATGGGTGCCCTGCGCTTCCCCTCCGTGGTGGCACTTGTGGCGTATGTCTTGGGTGCCTTTGCCGCCGGTGCCTACACCAAGGTTTCGTACGTGGCAATTGCCGCTGAAGGCGTGGCTGCAGTGCTCTTGTGTGTGTTCAGCGATTTGCCCTTTGGCTGGTACTCGTGGACGGGGGTTGCCATTCTTGCTGCCTTGGTGCACGTTCCTCTCGCGGCTGTTGTCCCCCTGGTTATTCCCGAGACCCCCGCGTCTCCCACGGCGGCCGAATCCTCGGTGAAGCCACCCCTGTTTGTCACGTACGGTGCCGCCTCCTTGGTGACGGCAGCCTCGGCCCACACGCCCCTCTACCTCCTTCTCACCATCCACTCCTCGCGCCTCTTGCATAACCGCGAGTACACCTTCCAGCCGCTTGTCTATGCCGGTGGGATTGCGGCGTATGTCGCCAGCTCGGTGCTTGCCACGACGATTGCCCGCCGCATCTGGCTCAGCGGCACCTCTGGCGAGGTGGTGCTTGGTGAAAAGGACAGCTTGAAGGCTGCGGCAGTGCCTGCGGGAGCTGCCTTCCTCGTGGTGACTGCCTTCATGTGGAAAATCAACTACGACTTTGTCATGGGCACTGCGTTGTCCACCCAGGTTGAGTTTGCCGCCGTGGTGGATTCCGTGGCTGTGGGTGCGGCTGTGGTGTATGCCGGCTTGTCCTGTGTGTAGGACCCTGCATGCGTGTGCGTCTCGCATTCGCGCGCTGTGCATGTTTGTCTCTCGTTGTAAGAACCCTCCATAATCTTACACCTCTAGTGCTGTCTATACACCGGACTGTTTGTCCTGGTCACACCCAGCCACTCCTTACCGCCACTGGCTGTACCACTTTTCCTCAGCAAACCGCTGCTGCACCTTGGCCAACACCTCAGGGCTGTACACCGCCTCCACGCTTTCGCCCCCCTGCAACACTCTCTGTTCGTGCACCTCCCGTTCCTCCTTGGTCATCAACACCGTGTTCTGGAGATCGGCGGGACCCTCTGCCAACCACCGACTCAAGCTCGGCCGTGTGGAAAACCCACTGATGCCCAGCTTGCCCTTCCACACCTCCTCCACTGCGTAGGCCACATCGCGCACCTGCAACAAGCTCCGGTTCTCCAGGTACCCCATGCGTTTCTGCTGAGCCACAAAGCTCGCGAGCAACAGGTCGTACTTGTTGATGCGGTTGCGGCCCTCCACGGGCTCGACCGGATACCCGGCCACTGTGGTGAGCACGTGGGTCGCAAGCGTCAAGCCAAACACACCGGGCATGGTACCGAGCACCGGAAGAATGCGGACCCGGAAGTTGGCCAAAGCACTCAACTCACCAACCGCACCCTTGGTAAACTCCTCCTCAGGCAAGGGCATGAGCTTGGCCTTGCGCGGATCGGGTTTTTCCAGCGAAAAGACTGTGGGAATGCCCGTGAGAATGCCCTTGAGCTTGAGCCGGCGCCGCACGCTGCGCGCCAACGGGTCCTCTTCGGTGGTGCTGATGTCGCCCACGTTGATGCACGTCGGGTCCAGCTTGCAGCTGGCACCCATGGAGGCCACCACCGGAAGCAGGTGTTCGTGGCAGTATGCCAACAAGTCCACCTTGGTGTCGAGGTTGTCGATACAGTCCACCACGTAGGTGGGAGTGAAGTTGTCAAACACAAGCTCGTCGGCCGAGTCCTTGTCCCAGAGACGGTCGATCGCCTCGATGGAACACCACGGCGCCACCTCGAGGAGATGGTTGCGCAAACACTGCACCTTGGAGGTGCCCACGTCGGCAAGCGTGGCCACGGCATGACGGTTCAACAGCAGAAGCGTCACCTGGTCAAAGTCCACAACACGGAGCGACAGCACCCCGGCCCGGACAAGCATGGTGCACACCCACAGACCCACGCCGCCGGCCCCCACCACAAGCACGTGCTGGTTGCGCACCTTGGCCATGCCTTCTTCACCAAGAAAGGCGTAGTTGCGCGAGAGCTGTTCCCGGATGAGGGGCTCCGGGTGGGCACGAGTCGCGGGCGAGGAGCCGGCAGACAGAGCCAGAGACTCGCGTGTGTCAAGCCAGCGGTGAATGGCCTCGACCACCACCGCAGTGGCCACACAGCACCCCACGGCGATTCCAAGGGTCCGCATGGAGGATGAAAAATATCGATGAGGTCGTGTGGAGCGCGACGCAGGCGGCGGGGCTTAGTGGCCGGGCTGCACGGCGGCGACGCGACTCATACATTGAGCACTATCTGCACAGGCTATCACACCCTAGCCGAGGGTCTGCAAGATCTGCTGGGTGATGTTGTACATCTGCACCACCGGGTCGTCCTCCCCCACACCATCGTCATACACACCAGCCACGCGAACCGACACGTTCTTGATTCCGGTGAGGATGCGCTCGTTTTCCCGGATCAACCGGGACACCTCTTGGTTGTTGGCCTCCAACAACTCGAGCACGGCCCACAAGGCAATGTGTTCAAGCGTCAGGTTGTCGCTGCCCAACAAGCGCACGAGGAACGACAGGATGCCCTGGGAGGGCAGGTCCCACGCCGCAATGATGCGGGTGTACAGGGGGATGCGGGAGCAGAGGTTGGCAATGGCGGCGGCCAGGTTTCCGCACACCTCGCCGTTGGTGGAGAATGTGAGAGGGAGAAGCGTGGTGAGGATGCGGGCATCGAGAAGCTGGACCTTGAGCAGGTCCACAACCGCAAGGATGGCAAAGCAGGCGGAGATTTCCAGCTGGACGGCCGGAGAGGCAGCAAGCACGAGCTCCATGCACTTGGCAAGGGCGCCGGCCTCGAGCAACAATTCGCCATTGTGTTCCAGCAGAGCAGCGAGGTTGCGCAACGTCAGCACTGCGTGGCACTGGATCTCCTCGCTGTCGCGGTGGTCGAGCAACGCCACCAAGGGCTTGAGAAACCCTGCCTTGATGATCTCGTGTTCGTTGTCCGGGTAGATGGAGATGTTGCGGATGCACGCCACGGCTGCAAGCACCAACGGCTGGTGCAGCAGCTGGAGCAACGCCACGAGCAGCGGCAAGCCGCCCTTGGCCACGATTTCCAACTGGTACGCCAGGTCCAGCGCAAGGTTGCGGAGGGCTAGCGTGGCCTGGCACTGGATCCGCGGCAGGTCGCTGTCCATGAGCCGCACAAGCTGCGGGACGAGCTGGGGCTCTGTCTTGGCAAGCACGCTGCGGTTGTCCTCGTCCACGGCAATGTTCAGGAGCGCGGTGGTGCAGTAGTACTGCACGTCCGGGTCGGGCGACGTGAGCAACGCCACGAGCACCGGCACGCTTCCAGCCAGCACCAACTGGGCACGGTTCTCGTGGGAGTGGGTCATGTTGAGAAGAGCACCGGTGGCATTGCGCTGGACCCGGAGATCCAGGCTCTGCGCAAGAGCAGTCAAGGGCACGAGGGCACCGGAGTTGGCAATCTTGGGCTTGTTTTCGTCCTGGGTGGCGAGGTTGGTGATGCACCCCACGGCGTTGCACTGCACCTCGATGTTGGACGACTTCATCTGCTCGATGAGCGGCTCGAGGCCGTTCATGTCCATGATCAACTTCTTGTTTTCGTGGTTGACGGCAAGGTTGCCGAGAGCGGCGCACGCGGCGCGCTGCACCTCGGGGTCGTGCAGCTGGAGGAGAAGGAGAATCGGCTCGAGCACCTCGGGCGACACGGGCCGGACATCCTTTTCGGTGATTTCCGCAAACGCCAACGCCGCGCTCCGCTGGAGGTCGATGTTGTCCAGGTACACGAGAGTCAGGAGGGCGCGGAGAGGACCCTCGGCAAAAAAGTCCACGTCCAGCCGGTTCTCGAGATAGGCAAGGAGAGACTGGATGGCCAGTCGCTCGTTGTCGGCAAGAACAGGGGCATAGGATGAGTCCTCGCGCGAGAGAGAACAACAACAGTTGCCCATGGTGGGGGTGGCGGGGAGCAGGAGTAGGGGAGAAGGAAGTGGGGGCGGGTAATGGTGTTTTGTCGGTAGGGGGACGACTGGGGGTGGTGGCTGGAGAGGCGGTGGCGGAGGCGGCGGCAGGGGCAGGCAGGCAGCCGGTCGGAACAGCCGCCGGGGCGGTCGCAGGACGTGCTCCGGGCACGTCCCCCGGCGGCGCTGCTCGGCCCGGGCGCTGTGGACCCTCCGCGTTGGCGTGGAAACGGTGCCTGGAGGCTTCTCTCGTCACGTGGCATACCATTTCCCAATCGGGACGCGTCGTGCGCGCCGGGTGCACGGATGCATCTGCAGACTCCTCGCGTCGTACCTCGTACCTGCTCATGTCGAACGTGTTTGCCGCGTCGCCGTACTCGCTGTACACGCCCCAGACCACGTTCTGGGACACGTACCGGGATGTCTCGTCCTTCACGGGGCTTTCCTATGCGGAGCAGCTCTGGGGGTCGTACTACCTGTACATGGGCCACGACCTCTTTGCCACGGGGCTTCTCATCTTTGTGCTCCACGAGGCCATGTACTTTGGGCGGTGTCTTCCGTGGTACGTGATCGAGCGGATTCCGTTCTTTAACAAGTACCGGATCCAGGAGACCAAGCTCCCGCTGAACGCCGAGCAGTGGGAGTGTCTTAAGCTGGTGTTGCTGTCCCACTTCATGGTGGAGGCGTTCCCCATCTGGTTCTTCCACCCCTTGTGCGAGAAGATCGGGTTGCAGTTTGGCGTGCCGTTCCCGGCGTGGACCACCATCGCGTGGCAGGTGGCTCTTTTCTTTGTGCTTGAGGATGCGTGGCACTACTGGTTCCACCGGGGTCTTCACCACGGCAACTGGTACAAGTACATCCACAAGCAGCACCACCGGTATGCGGCTCCGTTTGGTCTTGCGGCGGAGTATGCTCACCCGGTGGAGGTGATGCTTCTTGGCTTTGGTACGGTGGGTATTCCCATCATCTTTTGTCTCTTGACCCACAACCTCCACTTGTTCACGGTGTGTTTGTGGATTGTGGGGCGGTTGTGGCAGGCGGTGGATGCGCACTCTGGGTACGAGTTCCCGTGGCTGTTGCACCACGTGTTGCCCATCTGGGCCGGAGCGGACCACCACGACGAGCACCACCACCATTTTATTGGCAACTATGCCAGCAGTTTCCGCATGTGGGACTTTTGTTTGGGCACGGAGGCCGGCGACTTGGCCAAGGCCAAGAGAGAGCGCCAGGAACAGGCCAAGGCGGCCCGTGCTGCCAAGAAGAACGAGTAGAGGTGCAGTGGGCTGAGGTGCAGTGAGTAGAGGTGCAGTGGGCTGAGATGCAATGAGTAGAGGTGTGTAGCGAGCAGAGACTGTATCCCCACCAGCCACACCCACCAGCCAACCACCCCGGAGCTCCGGTGGTGGGAATGCACGCCGCGTGTCTCACGCCACTGTCGCCGGGAATCCGGACAAAACACGCAGCGCCACCGTTGCCAGTCCGCTCCCTGCGTTATCACCACCAGCGCCGCGCCAGAATACCCACAAACCGGGGCGCCGGAGCGTATCTCTCGCGTATCGACTGCGCCCTGACGTCATGTGTTATGATCTCCTGCACGCCTGGCGCGATAATGCAGCGTGGGTGCAGGATCGATTCGGGGTTTGCCGAGATGCTGTGATAGCCGGCGGGTATAAAAGAGCAACCTTCGCCCATCACCCCTGGTCTGCACCCACACCCACACAATGCCTCTCATCTCGTCTACCTACGGCAAGGACAACGTCAAGTTTCTCAAGGTGAAGAAGAACCCCAAGGACCCCAAGTACCAGGACGTGACGGAAATCACGGCCCAGGTGCTTCTCCAGGGTGCGTTTGACGCGAGCTACACCGATGCCGACAACGCCAGCATTGTGCCCACCGACACGGTGAAGAACACGATTCTTGTGGAGGCCAAGACCCACGACGTGTGGCCCATGGAGCGGTTTGCGGCCCACCTTGCACAGCACTTTGTCGGCAAGTACTCCCACGTCAGCGGGCTCACGGTGGAGCTCACGCAGCTGCGGTGGACGCGCTACGCCGTGAACGGCAAGCCCCACGCCCACCTGTTTATCCGCGACTCGCCCGAGGTGCGGGTGTGCAAGTTGGCCTACCTGCGGTCGGGTGACTACACCTTGACGTCGGGTATCCAGGGACTCACGGTGCTCAAGTCCACGGGGTCCATGTTCTATGGGTTCCACCAGTGTGACTACACCATTCTCAAGCCCACCGAGGACCGGATTTTGAGCACGCTGGTGGATGCCACCTGGAACTGGGACTCCAAGAAGCTCGGGCCGATTTCTTCGATCGACAGCCACGCCACTGCAGGGTTGTTTGACTACGGCTACGACTCTGCCCGCAACACCACCCTCGAGCTCTTTGCGATTGAGAACTCTCCCAGTGTCCAGGCGACCATGTACAACATGAGTGAGAAGATTCTCGCCACGGTGCCCGAGATTGCCACGGTGTCGTACTCGCTCCCGAACATCCACTACATTTTGTTTGACCTCAAGTGGAAGGGCATTGAGCAGAACGACGACTTGTTCTACCCGTCTCCCCACCCCAATGGCTTGATCAAGAGCACGGTTGGGAGAACCAAGGCCAAGCTTTAGTAATGCACAGATTTCGTCAAAAACACAGGGTCCAGGCTTATATACACACGGTGTCTGCTGCAGCCGTAGCACAGCCGTACTGCACCGCACCCTCACTGCACCGCACCCTCACTGCACCGCACCCTCACTGCACCCACTTCTCTCCCTTGCCAACTCTCCGGCCAAACTCCGGGCTCTTGGCAGCGGCATCGTACGCACCCTTCACGGGCTTGATGGCCTCACCCACCCGTCCCACCTGGTACCCCCACCCCCGCAAGGTCTTGACAACCCACGGCAAGATGGCAGCCGTGGCCGGCAACCGCACCACCACCAACAGCTTGTGCACGCCATACGCCACCAACCCTTCCGCCAACAACTGCTTGTAGTACCCCTGCTTGTCGTCCTCCGAGTGGCTGGCCATGTACACGTCGTGGAAGTCCTCGTCCGGCACTCCGTATCCAAACACCTGCTTGGCACTGTTCTGGTAGCGCGCCATGCGCTCCGGTCCGAGCTGGTGCACCGCAAGGAAACAAAACGGATAGTCCACAAGCGAAAGACCGAAATAGACTCCCAACGCCGTGTAGCCGTACTCCGCCATGAGGCCCTTGATGCCCTTGGGCTTGGGAGCAGCCGTGGAGTTGGGCCGCGCCTGCTGGAACGCAGCCCGCGGCCACCGAGCAAACCCGTTTCTCAATACACTGCGGAACATAAGTGGCGATGAGGTAGGAAACATGCTGTACACGGACACGGTGTTTGCATATGTCGAGCGGGCCGTGGGCCAGGCCCAGGGCGCCGTGTCGGCCTTGAAGGCGGCGTCCTTGGACCGGTTGCAGGAGGTGGGCAACATTTCGTTTGCGCCGCCGCCCCAGCCGCTGCGCGGCGTGTGGGAGCGGCTCCCGGTCAAGACGGTGGCGGCGGTGGCGGTGTTGGCGGCGGCGGGGGGCACGTGGCACGTGTGGCGGCAGCAGCAGCCGCGGCGCCGGCGCCACGCAGCACGGGCCTCCAACGGGTCACGGCTCCAGGCAGTGCTCGTGGTGGGGCTGATCACCGACCCGCTCACACGGCTCGTGGCACTCGACCTCGAGCGCCGCGGCTTTCTTGTCTACCTCACGCTCCTGTCGCCGCACGAAACAGCGTTCGCGGAGAACAACGGGTACACGGACTTTGTCTATCTCGACACCACCACCGGCCCCACGCCCCAGCTCTTGGCCAACCTCGCGGCCCGCTTGCAGACCCCGGTGGTGCCGTTCCCGGGCGCCGCGCCCCACACGGTGCGGCTCAAGGGCGTGGTGGTCGTGCCCGGCGCAGGGGCGTGCGCCGCCCCAGTCGAGGCCACGCCTGCCGCCGAGTGGTCACGTGCCTTGGCGCGGCTCTCGCTTGTCACCGAGCTTCTCGGGGCCGGGCTCGTGCCGCTTCTCCGGGCGTGCGGGTCCGAGCCGGCGGTGGTGCTTGTGCTGCCGGTGGTGGTGCCGGCGCTCCACCTCCCCTTCCACGCGTGCGAAAACGTTCTCCACGCCGCCGCCTCGGCGCTCTTCACCACGCTTGCCAAGGAGGTGGCGCCCCAGGGCATCCGCGTGGTGCAGCTCCACGTCGGCAGCCTCGCCCTCTCGCCCCAGCGCGCCTCCCACCACCGCGTTGCCACAGCAGCCTCCCGCACCGTAGCGCTGTGGGACGGCCCTACGCAGGAGCGCTACGGCGAGCGGTTTGGCGCCGTGGCCCAGCGTGCCGGCAGCAGCGGCGCCGGCTCCCCCGTCCGCCTCCTCTACCACGCCGTCTACGACGCGTTGGCGGCTGGCTCCGGCCTCGTGTACGTGGGGCGGGGTGCCCGGCTCTACGCGTGGGTCGGCTTGGTGTGGTAGATCACCAAACACAACGGCTGTCACTATGGTAACAACGCACATGATGAAAAACGCCCAGGCACAGTCACCGATACCCCCGCTGCGGGGGCCGCGGGTCCCATGTGATGGAGCCTGCGGGGAGGTTCATTCCCCGAAACCGCCGCAGGTGGCCCTCCCAGCCCCCATTCCGCACCACCACCACCCCTCCCCTAATTGCCCACCGTAAGTGCCCACGGCACTCCGCCCCATCCGCCTCTCCTGCTACACGGTGGACACGTGTTTGTATTGACTAGTCCGAGCGCGAGCCGCAGAAATATGCACGCCCATGCACCCACCCCAATCCGTCCGACGCCGTTTCCCAAAGCGGATGTTTACGCCCAGGGTTACCCGGCACCGCCCATCCGCCCACACTCTCTTAAAACCTGCGGCCCCCCATTCCACTCCCTCGCCAGTGGTCTCATTTCCGTTCCTTTACCATGCTTGCCAGAGCCGCTCTTTCCAGCATCCTTCTCTCGCTCGTCGCGGCCAACCCGGTCGCCCACGCCCACGACAAGCGCGCCGTGGTGGTGGTGACCCAGACGGTGATCACCTACGTGACGGCCGGCCACCAGGTGGTGCCGGACGCTGCCACCGCCTCCACCCTGGCTGCCTCCACCGCTGAGGTCGAGGTGGCCACCGTGCCCGTGGTGACCCCCTCCACCACCGCCACCGCCGCCACCACCACCGCTGCTGCCGAGACCACCTCTGCGTCTCTCGTGGCCACCACCACCTTGTCCACCGCGTCTGCCTCCGCGGTTGCTACCCCCACCTCCGGCGGCTCCGCCGGCGCCAAGGGTATCACCTACTCTCCCTACAACGCGGACGGCACCTGCAAGGACCTTGCTGCTGTCAAGCTGGACCTTGCCAAGATCTCCGACTACGGCATCATCCGTCTTTACGGCGTCGACTGCCTGCAGGTGGAGAACGTGCTCCAGGCCAAGGGCTCTTCCCAGAAGATCTTTGCCGGCATCTACTTCGTGGACGCCATCTCTGCCGGCATCTCCACCCTTGCCTCTGCCGTCTCCCTGTACGGCTCCTGGGACGACATCTACACCGTGTCCATCGGTAACGAGCTCGTGAACGGTGGCCAGGCCTCCGTGTCCCAGGTCGGCAGCTACGTGTCCGAGGGCCGCTCTGCCCTCACCGCCGCTGGCTACACTGGCCCTGTGGTGTCTGTGGACACCTTCATCGCCACCATCAACAACCCTGGTCTCTGCGAGTTCTCCGACTACATTGCCGTGAACGCCCACGCCTTCTTTGACGGTGGTGTGACTGCCGACAACGCCGGTGAGTGGGTCTTGCAGCAGATCCAGCGCGTGTGGACCGCCTGCGGCTCCTCCAAGAGCGTGTTGATCACCGAGTCCGGCTGGCCCTCTCAGGGTGAGACCAACGGCCAGTGTGTGCCCTCTGAGTCCAACCAGGCTGCTGCTATTTCCAGCATCAAGAGCGCCTGCGGTGACGATGTGTTGTTGTTCAACGCCTTCAACGACTTGTGGAAGGCCCCTGGTGCTTACAACGCTGAGCAGTACTGGGGTATCCTCAACTAGGTTGACGGTTGTATACCATATGGATCTTGTTTCTAACCCTCCACCGTATCTCCCACTCGCTCACAGCGCTAGGCTTGCCTGCGGCGCCGGCTCACTTGCAGTGCCGGCTCGCCCACTCAAAACACCGTCACTCCGGTCACCACACCGCTGCCCAACACCTCCCACACACACCGCCCGTGGCCATACAACCGGGTCTGCCCCCACGCCACCTCCTCCCCGTCCATCCCATCCACCACCTCCATGGTGTTGACAAACTCCAGTGCGTTGCGGTCCAAAAACACCGGGTTTTCGCGCTTGCCCACCACCAGCTCCGGCAACTGGTCAAAGTACATCTCCAGTGTTGCCGGCGCACTGCCGATGTCCACCATTTCCCATCGGCACTTGGACCACCGGCCAAAGTCCACCGCCTCAACTGCATCCAGATGGAACACGGCCTTGACAAGCACGGCCGGGCTCTGTGCCGTGTCGTACACAAGATCAACTCCCTTCAGAAAGTAGTTGTGGCACACACCGGGCACGTTGGCCTGCTGGATGAGAATCCGCGAGTCCTTGGGCTTCCGGAACACCTCGTCCGGCGGTCCAAGAACCCGAAGCGCCTCTTGTTGTGTCGTGGAGTTGAGGTGGAGCGTCACGTTCCCAGCCACTCCTTCCAACGACACCTTTCCATCCCTGGGGTTGATCTTGACCGATGGCGGGAGATCCATAACAGACCTGAAGGCGTTGGCCACCAACGGCGGGTCTTCCAGAAGCAACCCCTTCCAGCGCTCCACCCATTCCTTCCAGTTTTCTCCCCGGTGGATTCCAATGGTGCTGCACTGCACCTTGGAGTGGTCCACGGGCTCCAGCAACAAGTCACATGGCTCGCCCACTGTTCCCTCCATCACCCCGCAGGTGTCAAACTGGAAAACAATCCCGGGATACGACAAAACATACGTGTTGCTTGCAGAAAAGTACCCGGGAAACGTGGGGCCAAACACATGGTTGTAGATCTTGGGGAAGGACGGGTTTGGGGTGATGTGGTGCAGGTTGTATGTCACCGTGGGCGGGGCCGGGGAGTTGTGAAGCACCACCTCGATGAGAACACACCGGTGCCAGCACGGGTCGAACGTAAGACGGGTAAACAACCCCGGCACCGACACAACGATCGGTGTCTGGAGCAGGTGGGTCAGCGAGTACGCCACCTTGTAGTGGTGGTTGTTGGCAGCAAGCAACCGAAGCGTGGCGTAGAGCGACGCAGAGAGACAAAAGAGTCCGGCGCTGGTGCCCGGCACAAGCGTGAGCGGCGGGTCCGCGCGCCCAATCGGAGAAACTGTGTTGCCGGAGGGAGACGTCATGGGGGATCAGGGGCAGTTGTTGAGGTCTGTTGAGACGGCTCATCGCGGCGTGCATAATCGTGCAGGCGCGAAGGCGGTTCCGTGTGCCGTAAGACCCTGTGCATTCCACCACCGCGCCACCGCTACACGTGCCCCCTGGCCTTGCTACACGCACTCCCTGGCCTTGCTACACGTACCCCTTGGCCTCGCCCCACGCAAGCACATCCCCGGCCGAGCCAAACCGGTGGGCAAGCCCGCCCCGGCCAAACCGCTTGCCCCGCGGGTTCAACACCCGCACGCACTCTCTCATGGCCTGCCAGCACCACGTCTCGCGCTCCACGTTCACCACCTCGCTGGTGCGCGCATCCACCGCCACCAACCCCTTGGCATGGACCAACTTGTCGGCAAGGTAGTGCGCCCAGAACGCGTTGCTTGGCGAGTCCTGTTCCCAGTCCCCATTGCACCACTCGCGCATCATCTTGTACACCTCGAACTGGTAGTCGCCCTTGCCGGAAAACAACTGCGGGTCGTTCAACGCCGCGCTCCACAAGCTCCCGGCCGACTGCATTTTCAGAAGCGTGTAGTCGATGATGTGCACCTGGGTGGTGCGGTCCGCCGGCATGTCGTCCAAGTCCATGTCCCAGTCCTCGGTGGCACTGGCCAACCGCGAGTAGTCGGCCTGCTCACGAATAGTGATGTTCCCCCAGTGGAGGTCGCGGTGCTCAAACCGGCACTGCTGCTCGCCCACCGCCAAGGCCCGCACAATGGCCCAGAAAATCGCGTGTGCCTGCTGCCAGTTGCTCACCTGGAAGTGTTCCAAGTCCTCGCCAGCATAGGCCATCTCGATCACAAGAAACAACTGCTGTGAGTCGTAGTGGTCGGGGCGGGTGTTGAGGGCCTCTGCGGGGAACTCGCTCGCAAACCGGTCCCACGCCGCCAAAAGCGGTTCGGGGAACCCGCCCTGCACCACCGCCGCCCCCACGTAGTCCACATAGCCTGCCGTGCCGCTCATGGCCCGGGTGATGACCAACTCCCGCACCATGTCGTCGCGCGACATTTCCCCGTCAAGCGCCATCACCTTGAGCACGTTCACGCGCTCGCCGGCGTGGCTGCTCTCCACAAACACCTCCAGAAACAGCAGCTCGGCCAACTTGCGGAGCGTGAACCGCGGGAGAATCAGCTCGACGTACGCGTCAAACGGGAGCACGGCCTGGTGCGTGGTGTGCAGCACAAGCGTGCGCAACTGCGTGGCCTCAAACTCGGCTGTGTGCACCGCCGTGCCGCCCCGGAGCAGCATCATCAGCGTGGAGTCCGGGAACTTGTGGCGGATCTTTTCCTGCAGCAGCATGTGGAGCACGGGGGCCGAGATCATCAGCGCGTCGAGCCGGGGTTTGGTGGAGGAGCGCTTGGTGAACAGCTTGAGCGACGAAAGCGACGACGAGGACGAAAGCCGTCGTGTGAGTTCCAGGATCGAGGCGGTGCGCTTCACCGGCTGGGGCTCCGTGGCGGGCCGCACGCGCTCTGCCCGGAACGGCTTGGACAAGCGCGAGAGGATCTTTGCGCGCTTGGACGACTCGGCAATCGACGGCGTGTCGGTGTGTGGGTCCGCCGTGACGGCGGTGAACAGCGACAAGGCCGGCAGCCGGAGCAACAGCACGTCGGAAAACTGGTTCGCCAGCACCCGCGGCGTCTCCGGCACTCCGACCCTGCTCCCGCTCGAGTCCCGTTTCGAGCTGCCGGTCGAGGCGTGTTTGCTGGCAGTGGCCAGCACACTGCCGGACGAGTTGCGGTTCACCGGCACCACGCCCAACGGCACGCGCTGGCCCAGCGACGGGGTTTCCGGCAGGGGCGTGTTTGTCTGGCCGCTGCCGCCCACCATCACCACCTTGGTGGGCAGGCCCGACGTGTCGCTGTCGTCGTCGGTGGCGAGAAGCAGGTCGAGTTTGTACAGGCGCTGGAAACGCCGCTTGCCGTAGTGCTTGCGGTTCTCAAGCATGGCCGGCGAGCAGTGAAGAAGAGTCGGGTGGTGTTTTTGTGTGTTTGTGGCGGACGTGTTTTTAAACCAGGGGCACGCGTTGAGATGCAGCAACGCGCAGTAGACAATAGGCGAACGAGATGAGGCGGCTGCAAGGCGCACGCCCAGATCGCGGGGAGACGCGGCAACGCGGCCGGCTGGGGCTGGCTACACCCAGGTCCAGGTCACCGGAATCACACCGGTGTCGAGCAGGGCGAGGTGCTGGAACGCGGCGGGCAGGAGGTCGAGGTCCAGAGGTCCACAGCTCTCGCACAGGTCCACCACCGTCACGGTCACGCTGTTGCCGTTGTAGGAGACCTGGATCTGGCGCCCGCACATGGCGGACACGTCCTGGGAGTTGGTGGTGGTGTAGATGCTGCGGGCAATGGCGACAACAAGGTCGTTGGCGGTGGCGTGGGTGCCGCAGTTGTCGGCGGAGGGTGTGTAGAAGGTGCCTCTGCCTTGTGTTCCACTGGGGGGAGACGCGTGGGGTGTGGAGGGTGTGGAGGGTGTGGAGGGTATGGCTGAGGACGTGGCAGAGGTCCTGCCAGAAGTCGTGCCAGAGGTCGTGCCAGAGGATGCGGGGACAGTGGTGGCGGGGACAGTGGTGGCGGCTGGCGGCTCCATCACACCCAGCGTTTCCCCGCCTTCAACACCCCCAGACATCTCTTCAGACTCCACCCCACCCTCCCCGTCCTCATCTGCAGACTCTTCCGCGGCCGCTCCCAACAATCCCGCAGTCACCCCAATGGTTTCGAACACAGTGCTGGTCAAGGTCAAAGTGGTAGTTGGTTCCTTCGCTGTCGCCGCGCAGGCACAGGAAACGGCGTGGACCGCAACAGGGATAACCGCAAGGGCAATGAGTGCGTGGATCATGGAATCGGCTGTGTTCTTGGTGCTCCCTCCTCCAGAGACCGTTATCGTGTTTATATACCCTATAACTCCACTCCAGCCCAAACTCACCCCGCCGATGTCTCAAAATCTCTCCGGATCGCCAGACACCGCCACAGAGAAGATACAACTGGCCGAGATCCCCCGCAAGACACCCTGCTGCATCGGGAAAGCGCTGTTTCCCAGCACAGCCCTTTCATGTCTTGTATCTGTCTCGCAATGTCCCCCGATGCAGCTGCAGCCTTGGAACCCGCTATCAGCTGCAG